>OY723389.1:27050595-27181532 GCA_963210295.1 Ophion ellenae | reverse complement strand
TAATATATTCGGTATTCGAGATCAATAATCCTCTGCAGCTTCGTATGAACTCAAAGGTCCTCTTTGCACTGCTCGGACAGCTGATACCAAGTCGTTTCCTGACCACAACACTCGTTTTCGAGGCATTGAGATCGAGGCACTCAAAATAACGCTCAATTAATTAGTAATAAATATGCGAACTACTTATTTACATTGGTAACATTTTTAAAGTAATGTAAAATACATTAGAAAAGAAACTTTGCTACAAGAAGTAGGAGGATAATACGGCCTATGGTTAAATTTAGTAGGCCTTAATAACCATCTACCACGTATGTAAGAAAAACAAAATAAAACATGTTTGGATCACGATACGTTATTCAAATATTTATGATCATCGAGGCTTGAATTAATATAGATAGAGACTGTGATTTTAGATAGATGAGTGAAGAAGAAAACTTACGATTTATTCGGACCGCTTTTTATTATTGGTGCTGCGCGGCCGCGTCTTATGATGTATGATTCAACACTGGAGGCGGGGAGCGGGGTATCGCGCCTCCGAAAACCTGTAGCGACATATTCGTGCAATAGGCGTCTGAGAGTGTGGGCTTGAGCGTGAGCGGTTATTAAAAATACGATTTTCGTTACTTAGGCCTTATTAGCCGACAGGCCTTATTACCCGCAGGTACCCTATATATCTATATATATAGATATAGATATATATATGTATTTATATGTATATATACAAATATATAGGCACACACATATGTGTATATACACATAAATATATGTATATGTGAGAAAAGCCGAAAGAGAGGACAGTAAAACGTGCGAGTCGCGAGAGACCGGACTTTATCGAAGGAGATACGAACACGGAGCACTTTTGCAAGCTTTCCCAAAGAGTGGTCCGAAAGTGATAAACGGAGAAGGCGACAACCCTCGGTCGCCTCAGCGGAAAATACCCTGTTAACCTTCAATCCAAAGGGCAGGAAAGGAGACGGAGGAAGAGACAGACGGAGGCACGCAACCGCAAACCAGCTGAAAAACCGGCGTGCTCACGACGAGCTTGCGGATCGAGGTCTATGGATCATAGGTTAGCATTTTCATTACAATTGACGATTATTGTGCTCCAATCCGCCCGGAGGACTTTTTATCCTGTTATTCTTGCACCGCCCACGTGCGTCCACGCGCTAATTGAGCGACGGCAATGTGGATTGCAGCGCGAGCTTGAAATAGTTCATGATCGATCGGTCATCAGAGCGATCAGTAACGAACCTGCTAAAAGCCATTGTTCCGAATTTGGATTGTAGTTTCTTTTTTCCATTGGGCTGCTCAGAGAGGACGAGACATTGTGCGATGTTGTAACGTGGAGGGTTGATGTCGCTGGGCTTTGGGGAAACATCGATGCGCGGAAGGAGTGAACCTGCTCCGGTATCGCGTTCCTCGTAAAAACTTCTGTTAAAGAGACGCTGAAAAAATTATTTCTATGTCGAAACTTTCAATGACATCAGCCTGATATTTTCGTTCCTCGAAGGATGAGAAGGAAGAGTGGTCTTGGGATGAGGGACGGATGATCGTTTCGTGACGTTAATGATGCAGATTTTTTTAGACTTGGTCATTTCGAGTCGCATTGTTCAAGGAGAAATAATGAAAAAGTAGGATCGAAAAGTTGTAGAGCGCAAGGTGGAGAAAAAAATAACCAAGGAGTCGTTTGCAGTATTTGGTTTTGGATTTTTCGAACAGTACGGAATGTATATTCAGGAAAAAAATGTCTTACATCTCAAAAATAAACGTGTATAGTTGATGACACCTGCTGAAACGTGGCTCGAATGGGGATCCGTAAATTGACAATAATTGTTCATATGGACATTATCGGCAATGATTCTTCTTTAAACGAATCCAATCTTGTCTATTCGCAATGCCAAAAACGCGGCCGTGGTGATGTTGATCATTTGTAATTTTACACGGACCGAAGGTTTCTGTTTTTTTTTTTAGTGAAAAAGCGCCGTCGCGCTTGTTCATTTGAATGCAATTTTGGGATAAGGCCGAGTGAATGTCTACGGGGGTGAACGACGTAACCCAGTTGCGAATCGAGGCGTGGGGGGGATGGTGGTGGTGGTTAACTCGACGAATTAGTAAACGGGGTCGCGAACGATGGGAAGCAACGACGGTTACGGAGAATGACGATGGTTGGGTGCTAAAGGGGGGAAATTCACTCGAGCGTAAAGAGCGCGGGAGATTATGGAATACAGAATGATGGGGCAATCGCAAGACGCGGAAAAATTTGCATATCACCGGGATTCATTCATTCGATACCTGTTTTGAATATATTAATAATGAATTTAATGAGGAAAATGGGATATAATGTTTATTCATGCGTCAATTATCCCCGGGCCATGGAAGATCGTGATAGGTTCACGAGCGACACGACGGAAGAATTAAAAGGAGGATGAGAAGAGCGCCGTTACATTGGTACACATGGATAACGAACTTAGCCCCGTCTTTTCCGTGGAGAAATTTGTTGGGGACTTCACAGATCCTACCACATCCCCATAGAGATTCGATAGGGAGGCCGCACGCAGGGACTCCACATCGGAATCCAAGTGGATACCGCATTGTTTCTCGATTGACATCGTTGGAGAATTTTTTATTTTAAATTCGCAACCGGAAGTCTTTGGATCTCGAAAACAGTATCCTTTCGTAATCCCATGCCCAAGTTTGTAGGCGAGTCGCAAGATGCGGCCACGTCTCTATAGGGATTTGTTAGGGACATCACACGTAGGAAGTCCTCGTTGACATCGAATTGGATCAAACGATGATTACAGTGGATTTTTAGTTACGTCTCTCAAATCGATTTCTGAGACATACTTTTTTAAGATTTGCTTATTTTGTATATCTACATATTTTGTCTCGAAAATTCAACGTACGGACTGCGATGGGATCTATGGAGAATCGTATCGGATTCAGTTCTATAATGTAGGAATCCTTTAGGATCCATTTTGGGTTCGTACATGAGACTTCAATGGGGAATCCCGATTAAAATCCAATGTACGCGCGTAACATTTTAGTATAGGGATCCAATGTGATTACCCATTGGATCCTTATCAGGAAGTAAGGACAAGTACAGCGATCCAATGCGTTCACCCATTGGATTCCTATCAGGAAGTAGGGGCATGTATTGGAATCCAATTGGGTCCCTGCGACATTTTCTGCACATATTAGAGAATACCGGCTGATTCGAACTATCGATGCAATTCGTGACACGAGAGAAGAAAATTAATATGTTTTTGTAGAAAGATCAGTACATGTTGTATTGGCGAAATTGCAGTCCGATTGGGCAACTGCTCTGGCAAGGGTAGCTAGTCAACCCATTGGAACGCCAATGGAGATCGACGAATCATGCTGACCCGTAAAAAAAATAGAAGTCACTTAAAATATCAATGAATCCCTAATATTTATTATCCCCAACGGGTTTTTCGATCATGTTTCCAACTCCACAAACTTTCAAAAACTTTTTATTGTATCTCGATATGGACCACTTTAGATGTGATCATATCTACTAGATCCACTTGATATTTGATATTCTTCATATTTCACACCTCATGATTCATAATGGTCGTTGAAGAATAGTGCAGTCACGACTCTAGAATTGCCATGAATAAAAACGGCGAGCCATAAGATCGTTCTGGTTTTTCGAATCAACTTTTACTTGAGTAAACACAATGAAATATTCATTGCAGTCTAATATCGATGATTGCTTTCTCGGACGAACTTTCTGTTCGGAGAAACCCGCAAAAAGTAGAGCAGCGGTGCTGGTTGAAGGAATGAGGTATGAAAAGCAAACGGTTAAGAGAGAATTGTGGAAAAAAATGCCACCCTCGAGCAACACTGTAAGGGTGAACTAGATCGGGGATGGTTGGACCTTGCAGGAGCCAAGCGGTAAATTCGTTTAGTCTTGGCAAAACAAGCGTCGGTATGCACAGCGGATTCGCCATGTTTTGAAATAATACGCCATGCTAAATATGCGCATACGATATTAGGTACTCCTTGCCCCTTATGTATATATATATATATATATATATATATATACATGATATGATATTCTGTCGCTGTATAAAACACAGAAATGACTATAGCGTACAGAAACAGGTTCTGTTTTCGAACAAGCTTCGGCCCACCTGTGCTTCCGCTTACGGACCAACATCGAACTATAATGTATAGATATATCTTGAAGTCCGATTTCAGGTAACAACCGTACTTATTCATCTTAAACGTGAAACAACGTGCACTGAATATTTTTGTCGCGCTTTCACACGCTCGATACATACACGTCAGAGCTTGATGCGTCGGTCGAAAATTCACGCAGTGTTCGTTTTCTGTCTTAATATTCTTTCACGAAAAGACGTGACTGCACAAGTGTTTTTCTTGTCACACTTTTTCTCTGGTCTACTATGTTTAGCAATAAATCTCGTTCGTCTGTTAAAAAGACGATACGATCGACGTGTTATTATTTATTTTGACGTACGGGGCACTATGAAGAAAACACGGTTCATTTGTATCGTGGAGACTTCCTTGTGGAGGAGGAAAACCATGGGGATGATCAAGCTGGGATGAGATTTTCTCAAAATTATATTTCATCTATAAGACAAGTCCGGGGTAGTTGGCCACAGTTGCTTCATGGATCCATCAAAATAAAAGCACAGCCTTTACTTATCTCTATTTGCAAATAAACTTTGAACACTTGACTTCAAGATAATTTACAAAAATAAAACAAATTCTTATGAGACCAACCTTAAGATTAGTATTTTTTTTAATGATGGCGGGATGGGTGTGATGACCATAGAGTAGATTGTGATGGGTGTGATGACCATAAGAGTAGATTGTGATGGGTGTGATGGCCATAGGAGTAGATTGTGATGGGTGTGATGGCCATAGGAGTAGAGTGTGATGGGTGTGATAGCCATAGGAGTAGAGGAGAGATGGCAAGTACTTAATTCTACTCTTGGTTTTCTCTTTGGTTTTATGTTTTTGATTTTTGTTTTGTTTCTTCTGGCTACACCTAAAACACATATAATCGAATTCATTCTTTTTTTCATGGATCCATCAAAATAAAAGCAGACTTTACTTATCTCTATTTGCAAATAAACTTTGAACACGTGACTTCAAGATAATTTACAAACATAGAACGAATTCTTATGAGACCAACCTTAAGATTAGTATTTTTTTAAATGATGGCGTGATGGGTGTGATGGCCATGAGAGTAGATTGTGAACGGTGCGATGACCATAAGAGTAGATTGTGATGGGTGTGATGGCCATAGGAGTAGAGTATGATGGGTGTGATGGACATAGGAATAGAGCGTGATGGGTGTGATGGCCATAGGAGTAGAGGAGAGATGGCAAGTACTTAATTCTGGTACTTAACTTCTGGCTACATCTAGAATACATATAATCGAATTCAGTACAATTCTCGTATCCCCAAAGCTTGCAGACTATGCACTATGGCAGTCGCCGATGAGACGGGTGTCATAATAAATGTCTCAGCAACTTTTTTTGTCATTGTTCTACTCATATTGTCTTTCTAAGGTCTTCCGTGGTATCTCGTAGGTTCTAGCGGTCACACGAACCGACTATCCATCATTTTTTCACAGCAGTAATAGCTGCTTTTAATGATTCTTCAGCCCAGTTCCTTCGCAGAGCAATTGCTTTTCTCTTGTGCTTATTAGGCATCTAAAACAGATGTAGAAAAAATAAAATTATTTGTATACATAGCAAGTAATAGTATCGCCATCATACGTTAAGTGTACGTGGCCATCTCTCCTAATGTTCTGGCAGAGATGGCAACATCTAAAATGTAAGCAAGTAGAAACAATCCATATGCAATCTTGGGGTTATAACAAAGCACTGCTCGTGAACTATTAAAAAAACACACATAAAACCATTATATTTGCAAAATAACATCAGTATAATATAACATCAGTATAAACGTGAACTCTTCGAAAACATGTTGCAATATACAAAATAACATCAGTATAAACGTGAACTCTTCGAAAAGATGTTGCAATATACAAAACAATGAAAAAAGATTTTTCTTACCTTTTTTGTCAAACTTTTGCTCGTATACTTACTCTCCTACGCACAACGCGGAACGAATTAAGCAATAACAGCTGACATTTAGTGAGCTGTTTTATGAACTATTTATAATGGCCATCTCTCCCTTATGGCCGACTCCCCCGGAATTAGCCTATATGCATAGGTGGAGGTAGATTTGGAAAATCTAGTTATATGTAGGTATAAATGTTAGTAATAAAGTTAGTTAGTAATAGTAGTTATATGTGAGTATAAATGTTAGTATATTTATAAGAAGATGATTTTAAGGGTCGTCCTGTGCTCAAAATCAACAATACAACATCAATGACTTCATACGAATGGAAAAAATGTTAATAGCCAGATGCGCTGATAGCTAACATGACATCGATATAACGGGTTGGAAGTGTTATTTTCTCGTATATATATCCACACATACGGGCATGTACATTTTTGGACTCGGTGAAAAATACGTTGCAAATCCAACTTTAACCTAAGGGAGATTCTGGTCACGTATGAGAAAGATATATCTTGCCGAGAGGGTGAGCAGGAGGGGTGAGGGGGGAGCACAAGACGCTATTCACGTATCCCACTTTCGAACCTCATTTCTTCGCGCCATATCTAACCCGCCCTCGTGCTTCGGCAACTCTTGGTTCTATAGCCCTAACGTGTTCTTACAGTGCTTCGACCCGCAATTCAACTTTATTTCTCCCCCTTGAAGACTTTTGTGTCTCGAATTCGAGGACTATTCACCTGTTTATTACGTAACGCACGTCGATTTTTTTACAGCGTGTTTGCATCGAGACGAACGCTCTTATTTAACTTGGAGAACATTTGCGCGAACTTGGTGTTATTATTCTGGTCTGGGCGTTTGTAATGATGCCGTATAAATAAAAGGCTAGGGAAATTCAATTTCCTCGGATGGAAATATATTCAAGCTGAAACGGATGAGTGATTCATCAGTCTTGATAAAATTGATATGATTCATCAGTACTTGATTTTTGAGGAAGTTGTAGGTTGATTCGGTTCAAAGAAAAAAGTATTAAAAATGTTATTAAAAAATTAAGTTTCCAAATGAAAATGAATGATTTCAAAGGAAACCATCGAAGGGCTTGTGCATACGTTTGTGAAAAAGAAATGGATCTTCTGAAATCAAATTCATTTTCGCAGTATCTCTTAAGGGCCTAGGCTACTGTGACGAGCCGAAAATCATTTTTTTTTTGTTTAATTTAAAAGAAATAAGTAAGACGGTTGGAAAATCATTCGGACATTTATCTGTATATACATTAACAAAGTTGTGTACCAAGTTTCATACTAAAAATGTGATAATTGGAAAAGTTATGAACAATCTCGTGAAGGACCTGTAAACGTGGGGGCCAACGGTGTACTTAATTTTTGTGACCCGGTTGATGTGAAACAAAATAAACGACTTTTTTTTTCTTAAAACAGATAACATTGGCTAAGTCTTGACCGACCTTTTTTGTCATCGTGTATAAATAATTTTAGAAAAAATTCAATTTCTTTTTAGATTTTTCGATAAAATTGTTAATATCTGATGAAAAAAGAATGTTAAGAATAAAAACGTCGTTCAAGACGATTACTAAACTACGATTACACTGAACAACTGTACTGATTTTCAAGTCAATCCGTTTATAAGACGTCGAAAAATCATGAACACCCTTTTGAAACACACAGTTTCGCATTAAACTCGTTCAAAGGTTTACTAGCAGTTATATCGTTGTAAACATAGATTTACCTTCAATCTGCGATTCTGCACCATCTGTTCGATCTTCCTCTTCAATTTAAGTTGCCTCAAGCGAACGACGATTTTTTTCAAATTGTCACACTAGCCTAACCCCTTATCCGGAAATGTTTTGCTTCCTCATTCCCTCCTCCCTACGCAAAATTACTTTTACGAGTCATTGAATTTATCACTGACAGATTGTTGCTGACAGTTAATTTGGATCGCGTTGCAGATCGTTGCGTTTTAGTTTCCCATGTATCTTCGTCACACCTGTCTTATATACGAGAAAAATACGAATGAAATTTTTGATTAACGACTATAAAACCGTGCCAGTGTTGCTCAGCGTAAAATCCTGCGAAACTTTTGACTGGTTGGAATTATGACGAGGCAAACCTTTCGCAAGCTATGGGCATTCGAATGGCCAAATGATAAGGGTAAACAAGTAAAGCTCAAGAAAACACTTCTTTTCGTCAATCGGTAGAATTATTTAAATCATGATGACAATTTCTATTTATCTGTTTCACTTGACTCGGTAGTTATAAAAAAAAATCGTTTTTCATAGTGTAATTGAGTCCTGCGTCGCGGCAAGAGTTTCTGCAGCGGTTCAAGATTTCGTAGGCAGTTTTGAGGACGTATATGGGTAAGGAAACCGTGCACTGCGATTGTCGGAGGTGCAACGCGATCCGGAGCATGATAAATGAAGCTCCCAGGAGAGAGATGCGATACCGGGAGAATTAGCAGCGGTTATATAGGATACGAGAGAGAGAGAGAGCCGAAGTACCACCTACACTGAACGGCCGCAGGGATATCGGAGTGGACCTGGATGAAACTCGAGTCTCTTGGTCCACATAGGCATAGTACATAGCACGGTTTTACCCTGTGAACACAAATTACTTTAACCGGAGCCTTTCGCAACTACTGTTCAACCTACTGACTCATACGGTTGAACACGACCGAATGATTAATGAAACTCGCGAACATTGCCACCCTTTCACTCCTTTTGCTCCCTTCCTCTCTCTCTCTCTCTCTCTCTCTCTCACCCCTCTCTCTCTACTTTAAAATAGGTAGGAAGCAGCCGGGAAATAGGAGAGGAGAAAGGTGCAATAAATTCGCGATTTTTCTCATACGATATATAAACTAACCGATACCAAGTGAGAAATGAGAGGGCTCGAATAAAAAATTATATCTTCTCGGAAAAAAAACTACCGCCAAACACAATGCGCAATTTCCTAATCACAGTGAAATGCCGCGTTTCGATCGAATTGCGATAACATCGTATCCTCGACGGATCTGCATAAGCTTGAAACCCGAAAAACAGATCGATTTTCAATATTTTAGTCCGGCGAGAGTATTGAGGTGACGAGGTCGGGATTTCACAAATAATTAATACATAGTCTTGCCAAGTTTAGGTTTTTTTTTGCGAATTATTGACGAACAATGAAGGTATTGTTATTTAAATGAAGTGCCACCATTGTGTCAGGGCCAATCAGCATACGTGGTTCTGGCAACTAGGCTGACCTGAAATGAAAAATAAAAATGTGCACTTTTAGTATATAATGATAATGCTTTCATATGATTTGATACTTTGGGGAAATTTTGAAATTTACGAAAATGATAAATAACATACAAAAAAGTGCGATTTTAGACCAAAAATAAACAAGTTCAATAATTTGTTGATGCCAAATTAATGAATATTTAAAAAAAAGTCTTCGCGCCGTCCGCTAGAAAATATTGTAAACTACGCTCTGTCCGAATTTGAAGTGAATCGGACAAATAGCTTTGACCACTAGCTTACACTGTTTCATAAAACACAGTTTGGAGGAAAAATCGTAGCGGAGTGGAGTTTTCGGACTTGTTGTAAAATCTTTGTTGAAAATCAAAATCAAGACTATAGGAGATAAAACTCTGCACTAAACGAATGGTATTTTTCAATATTTTAATCGTATGCAGGCCCCTTATTAAATAAAAATGCCGTTGACCAGTAATCATTGGTCGTCTGGATCCTTGCGATTACGAGGCAAACTGCCTGAATCGTCTCGAAGATTGGGTCAAGTGAGTTACGATGAAGCCTGATCGCGAATAATACTAGCATGAAAATATTTTAGCTTCCAATGTCAAAGAAATTCGTCTATCATAAAGCCTTCGACTGCATTAGTTTTCACATGAGTAGATCAACTCAGCACGGACAGGAGATTTCGCGTTTGAACATCTTCGCCTCGCATGTACCAAAAGCGCACCCCTGTATTATATGACCGCTCTGAAGTTACGAGACAAGACCTCGAGCCCAAAATTTCCTTAGTGCATTATCGGAGTTGCCCTTAATGAAATTCACGGAGGTACTGTTCCCGTGTTGCCTAGCCGAGACTGCAAGAGGCTTCTCTGACTCTCGTGGTTACCGCTTGCGAGAGTTGAAAGGCTTGTCCTTGCGTCAATACGTTGCCTACATACTGCATATGCTCTAATCACAGACATACATGCTCTATATGAACCTGTTCGTTACATACACGGGGAAGGGATATTTTGAAGCCCAACCTGCCTCATTTACGCTACACATACATCTGGCTCTTTTGAGGGGGGCCTTTAATTTTTTTCAAACGAAGGCTTAGGCACTGGTTGGTCCATAAAGTGACCTCTACACAAATACGCTTGCATTTCACTCAAAGGGGCTTTGAAGATATGAGGGTTTGTATTGTGTTGAGTATGAGGGTCATAGGTTGCTACAAGGACGGTCCTCGAATAGAATGTCTCCATAATCACTTTTCCTCATGTATGAATATTGTGTACGAGTGTGTGTGTGTGTGTGGATACAGTGTGTCCTACTGGGGTATAATGCATTAGAGAGCTGGTAGCGTTGCGACGCAACGTGCCTCGTGCAGGACCCTCAGTATAAGCAGAGGGAGAAACAGAGAGGGCGAGAGAGAACAGGAGTTGGCTTCACAACAGGGGGTTGGTCGAGCTACTGAACGTAGGGCCTCATTGCTATGAGGGAATGGAGTAGGCACTATACATACCAGAACCAGACTGAATTATACTGCGTTATGGTCGTGCTTCCTCTCTGCATGGCTTCCTGCGCTTACTGAAGAGGTTTCCTGCTCTCGCTGCCCCCTAGTCTATCCCTCCGTCTCAGTCCGTTCTTGTTTCAACCTACCGTGTGGCTACTCAATACATCCAATACATACCGCACCCTCGTCTCTTTAAGCATATCGACACGAGGATTAGGAAGGAGCCAGAATACCGATAGAAATGAGGATAGCTCTCTTCGCAGATTGCGAGAGCCTCCGCCACGCCTTGTCTCACCTCGCTTTCAACGTCAAGCCCAATCGAATTATCGATTGTCCTCCATTCTGCCATAATCATATGTATTGTTGTCCCATGGTCCGCACTATAGAGGCTATGTGTATTTTGTAAGAAAAAACGAAGATACCTGCCGGACATCCGCTTACCTACCATTCGTGTCTACGAAGTTGGGCGCAGGAAAGCAGCAAGTTTCGTAAAATGAAGGACGATCTTACCTTCTCTTTCTTTCTTGCTGATACAGCAAGCTTTGGTCGTTTTCAATATCATAATGTTACCTATTCTTCGATTGCTATTTTTCACATTTTCACTAGTTACTTGGTATCCCTGTAATGACATTGGCTTCCTTTATTTGTTTCAGGTAAGTGTTTCGAGAGTTTCTTCCACGACCTTTCATTCCAGCTTCGGACGACGTGAGTACTCGCTATTTCATTGGTTCTTCTCTTGGATACCTGTCAATTGATTGTAACGGTAACCAAGGGTTGCTTTCTATCTTCCTATGAAGTCTGAGAAACACACGAAGGTTTCCGGTCCGTTTTTCAAATCTCTAAAAATATTGGAGTACACATAAGCCTCCGCCGATTTTTTTTAAATAAAAAATTGGGCATTTTTGTGAAAGAACGGTACTTTATGTTTTATTCAAAGTATTGGTTATTGCTAGCCACTACTTTTTCCCATCTTTCTGGCAGCATATGGATACCGCGTCGGAAGAACGCTTCATCTTTTAAGGCTATCCACAAGTCGACCATATTTTTGGTATCTTCATATGATGTGAAGTGCTGTATGACAGATCGATGACAGGCCGTGCGTCATGGGTCGAAATAAATTATAGTCAGAGGGAGCAATGTCTGGTGAACACGGCGGGTAGGGTAAAACTTCCCAATTGAGTGTTTCCAAGTCGGTTTTGACCGGCACCGAAACATGTGGACGAGCATCATCATGCAGGAGAATAATTTCGTCGTGTCTCGAGTAATAGCGGGCGCGTTTTTCCTTGAGGGTTCGGCTCAATCTTATCAATTGTGTTCGGTAGAGAGCCCCAGAAATGGTTTCGTTCGGTTTGAGCAACTCATAATAAACGACTTTTTTTCCCTGAATATTCGGCTTGGCTATCGATGTTGAAGCATGGCCAGGTGGTCCCGATGATTTCCTCTTCTTTGGGTTATCGTAGTGAATCCATTTTCCATCACCAGTGACTATACGATGCAAAAAACCCTTTCGCTTATGCCTGGCAAGCAGCATTTCGCATGTGCAAAATCGGCGTTCAACGTTTCTCGGCTTCGGTTCATATGGGACCGAATTTTCGTGCTTTTGAATCATTCCTAACGATTTTAAACTATGTGAAATTGCCTGCTGAGTCACTCTCGATGTAAGCGCAAGTTCTTCTTGCGGTTGGGACGAATCTCTCTCCAATAATGCTTCCAATTTCACGCCTTCGTACACTTTCGGCCTTCCGCTACGTTCTTTGTCTTCGACGTCAAACTCACCGTTCATAAACTTTTGAAACCACTCACAACAACTTCTCTCACTTGAGGGAAGGTTCTGCCTTGTTGGGCCAAAAAATGTTCGATTTTTCACCAATTTTTTATGCAAAAAGTATTAAATATAGAATGTTGATATTTGGTATGTTGACTGAGCTGTCTTCATTGAACATCAAAATATTTTTTAAATTTTGACAAAACATGGTGGTGCGAGTGGGAAGAGGCACGTATGTCGGTGCGCGGGCGATGACATTCTTCGCTTGCGGAATTCCTAAGTCCCGGACAGGTGATGAGAAGCAAAAAATCAAACTTTTTTTACTTTGTACAATATTTGTGTATAAATTTTACCTAGAATCAAGAATAAAAATTGAAAAATAAAATAATAGTGAGCAAAAAATGCGAAAATGTTTGGGAACAAAACAAACTGTGTTGCGATCGCTCACTTTTTTTATTTTTCAATTTTTCTTCTCGATTCTAGGTCAACGTATACACAATATTATACAAAGTAAAAATGCTTAATTTTTTTGCTTTAGATCCCCTTAGGACTTAGGACTTCCGCAAGCGAAGAATGTCATTGCCCGCGCACCGACATACGTGGCTCCTCCCACTCCCACCACCATGTTTGGTCAGAATTAAAAAAAAAATATGTGATGCTGCTACAAAATCGCTAATATTTCAAGGCCTGCCTGATGTCCAACCTTACGATATGACATTTTACATCTGACAATTTCATCCATATCCATCTATAGCCATCTTTTGTCAAACGGCGGAGACTTATTTGTACTCCCAATACATTCACACCATAAAAAAATTAATAGCGTACGGAAAGTATCCGCCATCTTCGAACCGTTAATACGTCCGGGTAATGAACCTACGCCCATACGTTCCATAAATTGTAGCATTTAATAATTATTCCAAGTTTTGGTTGGAAATCCAAACGGGGGTCACTGCCTCTATTTGAAGCTCCAACGATAATAGCGATCCAGTTTGTAATAAAAATGTAAATGAACACTCTCTGAGGAATCGAGGTGGAGTTTTCTCATAGAAACGGAAAAACAAGTCCTCGCGAGCTCCCGTGACTATGGCCTGAATAACTTTTGATGCTCGGACTATCTCCCCGCCATCTTTCTCATTCACTCTCTTTCTCTCACCCGGAACTTCCACAGTGAGAACTCTTCCAAAGATCCGCTTTTCTTCATTCACCCCTACTGACAATTCTGTGGCGCTTCTCCTTGCTCTCTCTCTCTCTCGTTCTCTCTCTCTCTCTCTCTCTCTCTCTCTCTCTCTCTCTCTCTCTCTCTCTCTCTCTCTCTCGTTCTCTCTCCTTCTGTACGAACTCGCTTACTTTCTACTCTCCGACAATTTTCACACACCCACACACAGAAAGTTTCCCCTCCTCCCTCACCGACTGCGGAAACACCTAGAGGACGTTGTTATGATTGCTAATGGAAAACTATCCAATTCAAAGAACAAAGCAAAGTAACGAGTTACTCAGGGACAAACGAGGCGCGACCTGGACCCGGCGCCGGCGAAAATCATTGAGGCGAGAGACGAGACCTCACAAGACTTTTCGGAGGGGTGAGAGTTGAAAATACCGAGGGTTGTTAACATTAGGTACCAGAACGCGATTGCACCAGTGTGGTCCTTCTTCATCTAAGGGACCTCTTCTTTTGCTGGGAAAAGGGACCAGAGTAAATTGACTCGACGGTAGTTATTCTCGGTCTGCGAGACAGAAAAATTGTCATCTTCTTCTTGCATACAAAGGGTGCGCGATACTATGTTTTTTTTCTTCGTATGTCTTACATTTCATTTGTGTTGAAATAAATTCGAAATGCACCAAAGGGCCGAGTAATCGAAATCCGTTTGCTGGAGACCGGCATTCATTAAATGAACAAACAGTCGAAGAGCCGAAGTCAAAAAAGTAGGTTCACAATGCAATCGTCTACACATCCGATTTTCTTGGTGGAACATGTTCGGGGGTGTCCCCTGAGTGTAAATGTAAGTTGGCGGGACGGGGGTGGGGTTAAACTTTAGCCCCCATCTTGGAAAACACGTTTTATCAAATATATCGTGAACCGTGAATCGTACAACAACAGTAGGGATCATTTTCGTAGATAATAAAATTTTATACAACTTGTATTCGAGACTTTTCTCTGCATAGTGCATGGGTTTTTATCTATAGCGCGGCAAACTTTTTGCAACATGATTATTGCTAAACATACAGTTAACGGTCGATGAAATATTAAAAATGGTAAGAACCAAATTTGTAGAACATAAAATTTCCAATAAATTGTATTCCTTACTTATTTCCGTAAAATTCATAGTTTAAGAGCTATAGCTTGGTTAACGTTGCTCCGTGTGAATTGTCAGTGGAAATGTTGCTCGTAGTACACGGAAAACATTTCATAACACATAAAACGGCAAAGCGCATTAGGAAAAATTCCAATACTGTGTAGTGAATGTATTAAAATTGTAGTATAAATGACTACTAATAATTTATAGATCTTTCTTACTTGCATGGGTAGGGTGCGCTTAGCCAATCCACTTTTCTTTACATTTTTCGCCACTACGTGGCATTGCTGTTAAAGAGTACGTGTGTGACAAGGACAGAATAGCTTCCGTCTGTCTTTGTCACTCTCCTAATCGAGGTGCATGCGCCGTCGACCTTACCCCCGATTATATTAAACGGATACGAATAAAAAAATCAAATAAACAAATAATAAGCGCACTGAAGACCAAAATGATTGATAGTCACATTTTTACATTTTGTCTGAAAAGTCGCGGCAACAAAAATTCTTCTGCTAGTCACACTTTTCTGAGTTCAATCATGAATATTTTCTTCAAACATTCGGTGACCCCCTGTTTTTATCGTCGTTACGGAATCTTTAGAATTTTTTACACGTGTGAGCCAGTGTGAAATGTGGCCAGCGCGTTATCTTCATAAAGCGCCGTATGAATAAGACGTTTTTTAGATTCGTAATTTTTCGTTAAAAGTTCGGCAACTTGGCTTGAAATTTTACCAGTATACAGGGATGTATTTTTACTTGATTATGGACGAAAAACAATGAATTGTTAAATATTTGAGTTCGTGAAAGAAATACATTAAGAGCATGAGATGACAAACGGACCGTGGTTATCGTTCACATGACAACACGGGAAATAATAAGCGGCAAGGGGCTGAGATCACGGAAGACCATGGGTGGGGAGTACCCTCCGATGGCAGTGACGCATGTGGCGGCGAGCCGAATAAAAAGTGGTTCACGCAATGGTGCCCACGGCTCAATTGGAATCTGGCTTCGTTTTCAGGCCTGTACGTAAGACCGTGACAATGCGTCAAATTTTTATCTATAGATTACTATAGATGTAACACAAATGGTTTGTTAACTTTTGCAAAACTTACAATTATCTGGCAATCAGTAGGTGTTCCGCGCTTCTGTGTATATGTTGAACTCTCTTGGACATCCTCCGGACGTACGGTCTTTCCATCTTACGTGGAAAAGATGGTTCGCTCACGACCCCCCTCCCGTCCCTTTCATCGCTCCCTCATCCACACTTTTTAAGTTAGAGTCTGGGGGCTAAATTTAAATTTCAAAATTTCAATCTGGCTTGCAAATTCTGGAAGCGCCGCGGAGGGCTCGAGGGAGAGAAAACCCCAGCGCCCCTTGGGGCGCTCCAGATTGCAGTGGCACGACATCAAAAGTCTTTTACGTCGCACGATATTTTTCCTTTTTTCTCTCTCCCTTGCTGTAGCGTATACGAGTCTTCCACTCCCAAGGACTCGACGGATGACCGAGTTGATGGCAAGAGAGGGTCACCTCTCCCAGCGATTCGGTCTCTGCTAAAAAAATTGCTATTCGACTTTCACCTCATTCTTCTCCATCTTCTTGAAGATGAGGATAAGAATGGAGAAGAAAATGAAGAAAATAACAACGTATTAGCGTTTCGGTAACTTTGGCAAATTTCATTTGATCCTTTTTGGGCTTCTTCATTAGTACTGCTTCACCCGCTGCTTCGGTAGGTCTTCCATCCCTCCCTTCTTTTCACAAGCAAACTTCAAACTTTATATTCATCTGCCTGCGCCCATTATAGCGGCAGCGTCCAAACACTCGTTAAATAAATCAACACTTTGCGTTCCGCGGTTAACCTTGATATTAGCTGCACAATTATTCAGTGTCTCTTCTACTCCTGCGTCATCGAGAAATACGAAAGTCATTGTTGCATAATTGCTTTAGGCGAGCATCGTCGCTGGCCCTCCTACTTACATGGAACATCACTTTGCTGTCCGCGTTCGATTTTGTTGAAGCTCATGTATGTCGTGGAGTATCAAATCTATTGGATGCATATTTTTTTATCGGCAGAAAAACGGTTTTAAGGGTTGAAAGAAGTCCTTGGAATGAAGCATGTCAAGGGGTGATTTTGCAGTTTTACACGCAAGCCGTGCGCCGATTTTCGTGAAACAGAAACGAAAATTCTTCCAATGCGAAACGATTATGAATTCACTATGAGTACATTGAAAAAAAAAAGGAATGAACCCCCCCTTTTATTGTAATTTCTCTCAGCCGACATTTAACGGGCATTAAATGCGTTAAATTCAACGTAACAGCTAACACGTTGAAGGAGAGACAAGATTGAAGTGTACGTATCTTTATATTTTTTTCCCGATAACCTTAAGGGGATAACCTACATTCCATATATTTTCGATGATTTTTAATTAACATTCAGGTTTTTTGGGGGAAATTAATGGTGAATTCGTAGTAAGGGGGTGAAAATACATGAAGTTTGTACAAATATCGTCAATCAGCGGACACATTTTGAATACAGAAAAAAACAACTGTGATAAGGAACTTCAAGTAAGGGGTGGTTTACCCCTTTGAGCTTGCTATCAGGCCAAAATGTAAAAGTACGTCAACTGTAGTTTCATCCCCTATCTTAACGGGGTATCCCTCTCTGGAAGCCCAATTTGAAGGGTCAGAATGATGAATCTTTTTTCTAGTCATACACTGGTTGAGATGCATTAATTCTTTCCCACCATTAATTTTTTTCCCCCACACATGTTTGTGGTTACAATGTGATTTTTTCGGAAGAAAATCTTTCAAAATGTTCGTGGTGCTGTAGTTGGCGTTGAAATCCTCCAGTGGCGAGGATCAAAACAGCGGGATCGCTACCAGGCTCAAATGTAATCTGAAACGAAAACAAAATATTTTTTCAAATATATCCAATTGGCTATGGGTTCACGATGTACTTTTCGAAATTTCGAAAAATGAGAGCTTCTCCAAAGAAAACATCATTTTTCTCTTGAAAAACAGCATGCTAAAGTCAGTGTTATTAAAAAATAGTTCATCCAATTAAAAAATGCGATCGTGAACCGAAAATGACTACTATTTAAACGCTAACTGTGCAAATTCAAGTGAATAGTGTGAAAGTTACTCAAGATATCAATCCCGCCGTGTCAAGATATGTAGTTTCGAGATAATCGCGTTCAAAGTTTTGGTACATATTTCACACGATCTTGTGAAATATTGTCGTCTTACCGCTAGTCAGCGATTCGGGCACCATATAAGTGTCCTTCCTCATCATCGAGATCGTGTTGCACACCTAATTTATGCAATCTGCCTACAGTTCGGGCCTCTTTTGAGTGTTCTTGTGCTTTGATGTCCGCTTTCTTTACACGCGAATCATCCTTAACTTTACACCATTCATGCGTTAAAATAGGTGTAACTTCGTCAACTTTTAGAATTTCAAGGTCCGGTTGGTCTTAAAATATTATTGAAAGAAAAAACTATTTTTTGAAGTTTCCAGCCAGGGATACCCCCTCAACAGTATTACCCGTTTCATTCGATTTAATGCACCCTTTCTAATGTCTGGCAGGAAAAATAAAAATAAAGGGGTGGTTCATCCCTTCATTTTGTTTCTTTCAATATACCCATAGTTCATTTCTGATCATTTCGCATTGGAAAAACTTCCATTCTTGTTTCACGGAAATCGGTTGGTTGCTTGCAGGCGAAAGTGTAAAACCAGTCCTTGGCATGCTTCACTCTAAGGACTGCTTTCACTCCTTAAAATCGTTCTTCCATTGATAGAAAATAAATGCGTATCTAATCGTTTTTAAGAAGGCGGACACCAAAGTGGTATTCCTTGTGAGACCCGGTACTCTCGAATCTCGGGAAAGAAAACATTCAGTTTGTTTTTCGTTTTCCGAAAAAACCGCTGTGCCCTCACTAAGTCGTTTTTCCGTTGTGACATCTGTATGAGAACCTAGCCTATTCGAAGACGAGAAAAACAATGACACCTCTCATACATCCTACAGCGTAATATATAAGTACTGTTGAGTTCAGTTCAAGAAATGCATATATTTTGACGATTAAAAGCTTTTGTTATCCAATTTATTACTCCGACGCATCCCATGTATATACAGTACTGCAAAAATAAGTGTTTTATTTTTACACGCCTCGAGTGTGTAAATGGGTGTACACACTTTTTAATCGTTTTAAGGAGTGAGATGCAGTCAGAGGCGTGAAAAAACGAGCATTTTCAATCATTTTTTTTTCATAGTAATTAAGTTTGCCTTACAAAAGTAGTTATACAGACTTTTTATGGTATATTTCAACTTGACTTGTACAAATTTTCAAAGAAAAATATTGATTATTTATAAGAATATCGCCATCTTTGTCGGACCCCCTTCGGCATGTAGTGCTTGGCAGTGACCATCATAAAATTTTACTGGATCATCTGAAATAATAAAAAAAAACAATTAGTTTAATAATAAATCTAGTCCTTAATCGAAGCTTTTTTTTTGAAGATTAACAAAATGGCGGCTTCCAACAGATAACTTTCGATTTTCGATGATAAAATCGCTCGTTTATTGTTAAAAAAAATATAAATTTTCAACAAAAATGGAAATCCTTCGATTTAGGACTAGTTTGTAATGCTATCAATAAGCACACCAAATTGCATTGAAATCCATCGAGTGGTTTTTGAATTATAGTGGTCACCGACTTGAAAAACATAGTTTCGAGAAAAACGCTTTTAAAGTTTTTCGATGTGGATACGATATTATATGTTCGTAAAGTTTTGAGCTCGATGGATGAAGCCAAACTTTTTTCATGTATTTTGATCCTCTGAATCCGAATATCACAATTTTTTGCCAATAAGTCGAGCATTCAATTGTTTATAGCCAATTGTGAAAACAATTTTTCAAAACATTAAGGTTTTTCGGGATGAATTATTGTTTTGAAAAATTTTGGGCAATTTTAAAACGAAAGTATTATTTATAAAATTTTGCCAAAGTTCATAGTTTTTGAGTCATACATTTTTGAACATTTCTGAAAAAGTTTTCCAATTTTACACTTGATTTATGTATAGAAATACTAATTGGAAAATTACTTACATCGAATCATCAATTCCTGGCCCATACAATAGGGCTTCTGCCGATGTGGAAGCTTCCAAAATATCAATTTATTGTTGTCTTCGAAGCATATAAGGGGGGGGGGTCGAAACCCGTTGCTTGCGGCTGCCGTCCGCTACGTGCCATGGGGACCCGACGCCCCTTCACTGATTGTGGGATTTCCCGGAAACTATTCATCGGATTGACTTGAAATTTTCACGGAATATTTTCGAGACATCATACTTCAAGAAAATGTATTTAAAAAAACGACTTTTTGAAAATTCGGACTGCATCTCACTCCTTAACGCGTGTAAGAAAATAACGCACGTAAGTTTGTTATTTGAACGCATCTATCCGTGTTATTTTCACACCCTTATTTTCCACACACGTTAAAACGTGTAAAAAGTGTCCACCGCCATTTACACGCCTAAAGTGTGTAAAAACAACGCATTTGTTTTTGCAGTGCTGTCACGATTAGAATTCCCAATACTGTCAACACTGTTTTTGTAAGAAATTTTTTTGCGCGATGTATAGACGGTGTCTTGATGTCACGATAAATGAGAAGTCGAAGAGTTCTGGTCATACGAATCAGCGGTACTGCGCGAAGTCTCGAGGACTCGACATTAACGATACGCAAAGTTTCCACCGGGAAAGTCGTTTTTTTTCTCCACCTTCTCCTTTCTTCTTTCCCGACGTGGGATTCCGAACAAATCGAGCGTGGCCTCGTTATTCGCCGGTGGAGTCGCGGTTGCTGAGGATAACCAACGAGTTAAAGAGAGCGAGAGAGTGTAACAGAGGAAAGTTTGCATGTCAGAATGTGAGTCGTGAGGGCAACTGAGAAACAGAAAGGAATAACAAGGCGAGGAAGAGAGAGAGGAGAAGAGAGAGGAGGCTGCAATCATCGAATCGGGAGATAAAATTTGATGACACGCGAGCGGGGTGGGCGTCTCTTCGCGGCTGTCTCGCAGTCTACGAGGGTTGCGGTCCTTGAACGACTCCTGTCCCACGTTTGCGTTGTACAGACGCATCTATCTGTATATGTGTCTCGCGTTGAGCAAGAAGATAGATAGATATGGAGTATAAGGCGAAGTGAGACTTGGGTGGTCGTTCGTAGTCGCGAGTCGGAAGATCGTTCAGTTTCACTGTTACGATCGACGATTGAACGCAGCAGCCACAGGAACTCGAACGTACACGTATATACACGCACGGGCGGATAAAAGTACATACAAACGTGAGGATCCTGAGAGACGGGAGTAGTTTCGAGATTACGGGGGAATAAATAATCTGAATAACTATAGGGAGATGAGAGGACGGATACGGAGACAGAAGCGATGCTGAAGCTTCTTTGTCGATGATTGCTCTGCTACCGTAGCGAAAGATCAACATTTGCGAATGATATAAATATTCACCAGTATCCAACGTAGCCTCAACTCCCAACATTCTTCGTAGGTCGTGGTCTATGACCGCGTAAATCCACTTCCGAAACGAAAAGAAACCCCAGTGAGCGCACCTCGTTCGTTGCCAGCTGAAAACCCTTCGAAGATTCTAATTTTATTTATACGACATTTACGAGACGCGTGTGATCCCCTTTCGCGTAATCCACTGGCTCGTAACCCACCCACGCGAAACTCTCCGTTTCTCTCGCAGTTATTCCTTTGCGGGGGAATTTTTTAACCAGCCAATATGACGCGACCTTCGGGCTGAAGAGTTAGTTTGGCCTTTGCTCTTCCGCCTCTGTCATATTCGTCGCCGTCGTCGTCGAAATGCTGAAACGAGACGAGAGCTCTTCTTTTACACCCAGCACACAAGTGATATAGATAAAGAGAGAGCCAATAGGCAGTACGAGGGTGAGCGAGAGAGAAAGAGAGGAAAAAGGGAGAAAGCACGAGGGTTAGAGACTCTTCGAAAACTGGCACGATTTCTTGGCTTCACGTCGAAAAGTTTTAACGAGATCGATTTTACGCCCTTTCCATCTCCCTTCCACTTCACGGGAGAAACTTTTTACATCTGCCAAATGCCCGGATGACGTTTCACCGACTGTCGGGAGGAGCTCCCTTTATTCCGGATCTTTCTTATATCTACCTCCAACACTTCGCGTACCTATGTGCCCGTGGGTGTGTAATATATTTGTTCAGCATCCTGCGACCCTCGAACCCATCTTGTCAGTAGTGACAGGGCGGGTTTGGTCTGACCAAGATCAGCTCCTTGTTGATCACAGCTGTTCTATATTTCGATCGGTATATAAGCGTGAATCCGTTTTCCCCGCTCCTATATTCCTTTTTTATTCCCTGTAGCCGTGTATCTATCCTTCTCCTTCCCCGCTCTCTCTGTCTCTCTCACTCCCTCTCTGGCTATATTGGAAAATGCTCGCGGACGCCCAGTGCGGCCCACTGTGTTATTAGGGTTATGCAAATATCGGTGGCACGCGCAATAACCCACGTCCCTGGTGCTTGTTTGTTTTGTAATCGGAGTTTGCAAATAGAGCGTCATCGTCGAAGCCCACGAGCAGGATGCGCGATGCCCAACGCAGCTTGGTATATTCTCACATCCGTACACCCCACCCACACATTGTTGCATTAATATCGCGGACATCGGGTTACTCGTGTATGCGGAATGTGCGAAATTCGTTCGTCCGGTAAAACTCGTAGCGATTTCCCCTTCTGTATGTCCATTCATATATGCCTAGATCCTATTGATACGGGGAATAGGAATGCATACGATCATAACAAACTAACCAGCAGATGTATTCTGCAATGCTAGCTTGACATCCCTTGGCTGGTGTGGGTGAATGTGTAAGCTTGGTGTGGGTGTGTGTGTACACGCGTGGACGTAGGCATGTATGGGTTCCGGTGATACATGTGTTTGTAGATATTAATGATGCCATTAGAACGAACTGGATATTCTTCAATCCTTTGCCCTGCCTCATCCATCCGCTTGGATAACAATAATGTATAGACGACATAACTTACATTTACCTTGTGTACTCACGGGAAAATTGACCGATAGAAGGGCAATGAAGGAATGTATGAATTTGCGATATCCTGTTCATCGATCGACCTATGCTAAGATCCTGCAGGGCCGAGTAACAGCGAAGGGAATTGAGACGGAAACAAGTGTTTGAAGTTGCGAGGTCGTAGCAAAAAAGACACTTTCCGGTAAACACTTATCGGCATGCAAAAGATGGCTAAAATCGATTGAGCATCAGTCCTAGTTTCGCTGGTCTTCAGCGAGCACGTAATCTTTGGCCGCAAACTTCTCGTAAAGTGTTACTACGACGTCTATTTCTCCCTCTCTCTTTCTCTCGCTTTTCCGGGGAAGCTCGGGGGCGTCTATCGGAATTCTCAGAATTTCGTATGCAAACCCTCGCTGGGGCATTTTGCCTCGCTGATAAATCACCTTACTATCGATATATACAGCTTGGCGTAGCAGAAGTAGCCTCAACTCCTTTGCCGCCGTTTTCATGCCACAGGGCTCTCTCTCTCTCTCTTCTTCGCCACTATCGATCATCGTAAAAATAACGAGGGTCTACGCTGCCGGATTCCCCGCCGTCGCTTCAGAGACGCGCCCACGAAACAGCTCCTGAACCATGGAAGCCCCATCTCCTCGCCTCCCCCAGCCTCGCCGGTGGTAAATAGAAACATCTGCTTTCGGATTCCGGACGTCTGCGGTCGCGAGAGATGCGCCAGAGAAACTTACCGTCGCGAATATAGGATATTCTTCCTTTTTACTGGGATTCCCCCGTCTCCTAAGATTCACCGGGTCTCCCTTTCGAAACGAGAAGGAAACTCCCGCCAGGATGCTCGCGTGTGTGGTTCGTGTTCGATCTTAACTCTAAGAATAACCGGTCAATCTCATAGATACGGGGAGATTTTTTTTTTTCGAACGTCTTAATCCCAGCCATTTAATATCCTTCGATCAGTATACGTCGCCGTGAAACTCTTCGGAAGAAAAGGTCGGAACGGATAACGTGCGTGAATGAGCAAGTCCCGCATGTGAATTGCCCATAAAAGCTCTAGCGCGCACAGTATCTTCGAAACATCGAATTTTCAGATAGGTCATTATTATAATTACTGTTATATCAATTATTATTGTTGCCAATATTATTACCGAGGGTCATCTTAACCTGCAACTTATGCGTGAGTTTCCGTTTCTTATTGTTCTATTTCCTCTTGGCGCTTGGGGGTAGGAATAATCGCAGAAATGAACGTTTCATTATCCCAAGTACATTGAAGTTCTGTTCTGGTCATCATCTCAATCGGCTGTTACCTTTTGCAAAGTCCCATTAAGCTGACTTCATCATAGTTACATCTCGTCATGCCCGTACTGCGGTCAGTGCCGACTTCTTGCTTCCCAGCTCATGGAGTGTCTCCAGCAACGCTGGATAGTTGGTTTCTGCTTGCCTTAGCCGCGAGTAGAAAGTTGTTGTGCAGCTTGGCTTGGCTTCGGTGGCTTCCATACTTCTGCGGGACTAGAGCCACAGCGATAGAGCAACGAAGCCAACGCTTTGTTCCTCTACTTCGTCCAGCGCGTGCCTAACGACCATCTTGAAAAGAGTATTACCTTGTCTTGAAAATATCGGGTGTGTTCTCGAAGTCCTCTAAGCATTTTGTCCACGTGAGGCACTTTCGTAACCATTACCGCAATGGCCGCGCACGAGAGATACAAAGTGTGAGTGTTGCTTTCCCGTACACAAGAATCCAAAGTGTTCTGGAAATAAAGCCTAACGACCCTTGTCCACGACGAACAATTATTGGGTAAGCCAGAAGCTGCTCGTTTGTGTCTTCTTCTCAAGGCAATTCGGGCTTGTCTGGCTAGGAAATGTTCTGGAATTTCTTTTTCCACTTTGACCCACCGTGACTCGATATTGCTGGCTCGGAGAAGGGGGTCAATTTTTCAAGCTGGCGGTACGGAAATTGGCAAGAGTTTCCCATGGTTACTTGCAAGCTAGAGAGAGAGAGAGAGAGGAAGAGAAGCCAGGTGACGGTGTTAGTGAATCGTTGGTCTCGAAGTTGCACTTCCCGGCCAACCCGTTACGGCTATTCCGGAACCTAGTAATACTTACGTGGTGTACTTTAGCCTGGATAAAACAGAGAGGAGGACAGAGAGAGAAAGAGACGAGAGACCGCATGTCATGACTCCCGGGAGAGTCGTGAGTTTGAGTTTCGCGAGCCACGAAGAGGCAACAGCAAAATGCAGGGATCCAGTGCAGCCGTGTGTGCTCGTAATGCTTCGAGCAGAGGTCGTACTTGCCGCAGTTAGGAAGACTCACACCTCTATGAAGAGCAGTCGGTACGGAATTACCGCATGCCTGCTACCGTAGCATGGAAACTTGGCGGCAGGGCTGTCGAAGTATAAGGAACATCATTGAGGAAGGGAAAGCTTCCTAGGAGGGCGCCCGGAAGATGTGGAAGACGACGCGACGGGTTAGACTAGACCAGCGGAAGGAGGGTAAAGCGACATAGAGCGAGGTGAAAGTAGAGGCAAAGAGTCCCGGCTAGACGTCTGCCTTCACCCTGGCAAAGTGACATTATTGCCATATAAATTGAGATATAGAGTGGCCGCGCCGCAGGCATGGTGACGAAGAAGGTTGAAGGATCAGCCGGAGCAGTTAGTCTTGATTATCCGCGACTGTCGCAGCACAGCATCCAACCTGCACCAGTGCAGCTCGGTAGAGAACACCCTCTGGTGAATTTACCGAGCAAAGTACCAGTGCACATTCGGAGCAGATGCCCTGGCGCGATTCTAGCCATGATCATAGTCTGCATTACAGTGATTTTAGGGAAAGATGCATTGCTCTCCATGATTCCCTTCTATGGCCAAAAAGACGCCATTAATGCAAGAGCAAGAATATTTGTCTTCATTAAAACAACTGGAATAGCCAACAGTATTTAATTCACCAATTCCTTCATTTCCAATTGATGAATTTAACCGATCAACAGAACAAGGGAGTTATATCCATACGAGATTCAACGGATATCGGACACCCACATCGCGAGGATGTTGAAGCAACGCCAGTCGTTCGCACAACCGACCGAAATGATTTCAATCTGTGCTTTTACATCTTCACCTATTCGGTTGAAAATGCGCGTTTCGGCCAAAACATCGGGGCTTGCCTTTGTGCGGTTGCTGCAATCTCTCGCACTTTGAGACAAATTGAATTTGGCCGTTCAATCTCGAACAATCGTGGGGTCGTAAGACGTACGACTGTACAATAAGATCGAAAAGAGGATGTTCCCTTCGCGAGCAGAGGAAGCTTTATTGAAATCCAGTCAATCAACGTCCCGCGAAGCCCGTGTTGCTCTCACCGAAACGCACGCTACGTCGGAAAACTCTTGGTTTATCCTACTTTTTCCTTGAGCTTTGGAGTCTCGCCATCTCTTCTTAGGGTACGAAAAAGAAAATGGGTGGGCTGGAAGGCGTGGGGTAGAAGCACGAGCCCTTGGAAAGAAACAGGTTGAGGGAGATGAAGCGACTTTATATATAAACTCTGGAGACAAATGGCTTTGCGGGCTTTTCCTACGGCGCCACGAACCTCGCCACATTGTAGAAACAGCAGGTGTATCGAGCGAAATACAGTAGGAAATTGCTGGTCTCCGACGGTAATTAAAATGTCTCCAGCAGCAAAGTTAACTTGGCGCTTTAGGTTCACCACCCCTGGGCTTTCGTTTCGTTCTACAACATTTTCTCGCTATAAACACGGATGTTTTCCATTCTATTACGGGCTGGTGCGGACCTCCGATATAAGATTCCCGTTAAGCTCAAGACATTGCCGCACTCGAACAGGAGAATTCGCAAAGCCTTTGCTCAAAGTGTGATACATGTTTAGCCCGGTAATATCAGGTTATAGGTCTAGTCGAAGCTTTTGCAAGCGTCGTACGCGTCGACTGTTGAAAAGATCAAAAGCATGGCCCAGAATATTCATCGTGACAAGCGAAGTGGCCTTAGCTGTTTTCCTTCCGGACAATCATAATATATGTATATTTCCATCCAGACCTTACAGCAGCATAGATAGTTATCCATAGCTGACTCACGGTAGCACCAAGCACAGTTACATACAAGAGTGTTGCACAAGCGATATACATCCGCCGATGGAAAATACAAACACGACTGCTGTGGGTTAATCTGCGCACTAGCGAATCGACAATGTTTGCCGTGTACGCCATTGCAACTGCGCTCTTAGTAGAAAGGAAAACTTTTGCCCTGAGACGGAAAATCTTATGGAACGGGATTGTTTGCAAGCCGTTTGGGAGAGCGCCGGTTGCTACCCTCAAAACAAAAGGGAGACCTAAAGTTCCACGGTATTTTTGGCAAGATTCCTCCGGTCGTAGACTAGCTCTTAGGGTGTATACTGTAACTATGAACGAATGAATTGGACCTCTAATTCCACCTTGTTTTTACCAAATAAATATACTTATGTATCTAGATATGAATATATTTGTATATATCTCCACGGGTACACACAAACACACCCTCGTTGCTTTTCGGCCATGTGAGATCGACTCTCCGAGGATTAGATTCGGGAATACACGTATATGATATATACTCGGAAAAATGGCAGCGGACCCGTAGTCCGAATTTAAGCTAGCTAGGTATCTCTTCCATGTTGGAGGGATCGAATGAGATGCTCGTGAATAAGAAAGAAAAGCGGCTCTGTCGCCATATATATCGATGGCCAATGCGAACGATGGCAGATATGAGAAATTCTATCCATCTATCTTGCTCGTTCGCTTTCTCTCCCACGCTCTTTCTCTCTCCCTAGGCGCACTTCCGGAAATCGATCACGACTTTCAGTAGTTAATTAAACTCCAAGTTATTAAATCCGCAAAAACCGGTACTATATCGCTGCTGCTGCTGCTGCTATCGTCCATAGAACGTTCTTCCGTCCACTCACCCATCTTTCCTGCAACCGATGCCCTGGCTTCGACGCTAGATCGAACCCCGCATTTCCTCTAGTGGGCCTCTATCTCTCGTCCCTAGTGGCTTTGGCTCTATCTCGTCGAATGGACTGGCTCTTCTGCTTGTTTTTTCCTTCCTCTCCTTCCCTTCCTGCGCCGATGCCCGATGGAACTTCGGTCCGTCACATACATAACTTGACTCTCTTTTTCTCTCTTTCTCTATCGCGCCTCCACCCACCCCCCTTCCACCTCTCTATCACTGCTGACTCGTTATAACGCTGTTGGGATTATACTTGTCTCGAATTTTCATCGATTTGTTCTTTTTTACTTTTTCTCTCGCTCTCCCGACTATGATCCTCCCTGGGTGTCCCCAAGTGCAATTACATCGGTGCTGGATACAGCGAAATCGGAACTTCTCCAATTATTCTAGCTCTTTGAATGTGAGCGGTGAACGCAACCGGATTTATATACGATGCAACGTGTGGTGTTAAAATTGTATCACATATCCGTTCTTGTTCCCCGATAAACTTCAGAGTGCGATGGAATTGCATTAAAAAAATGATCATTACGATTTCTTTCGCCTATTCCAACGAGGAAAGGAATTTCTTTTTTGCTTGTTTTTCACTTCTCTGTATCTTTCTACCTATCGTGCTCACGATTCGTTGTAATTAATCAATGATACTCAAGTGTGCATCGCTGAAACGCAACGAAAATGATTTTTCTCCAATTGCCAATTTTGCTGGTAAAACAAAGCCATGACAAACTTTATTGAAGATCATCATCAGAGACCTACAACCTAAATCTGTCGGGAATGACTTTGGATGACGATAAAAATAAAGAAAACGGGAGAAAAAATCGTTGCATTCCAATGATGCAAACGCGAACATTTTCATCGTGCATTTCCGGAAATAAACGTCCACACGTTGATGAAAATGCGTGATGAGCCTGACTACCTGCATGCAATCCGAAATCATCCACATACCAGTAACTTATGGTACCCAAAATGAAACACGATTGTAACTACTTATGCATGCATTTCTCAACATATAAGAGAAAAAGTAAAAAAAAACTTTTACTGGTATGTGCAGGATGGGGAAAGCACTATAAGTATTAAAAAAAAACCCCAACCGGGCAGACAGTTTGCACTCGTCCTCACTGCGGAGCAGGCTTATTTTCACATCCAAGAGTTCTTCGCCTGAGTCAGGGACTTTTCTGCTCGCAAGGGCCAATTCAATTGGCCAGAGAATTTACGATCGTGCCGCGACGATGCGACGGTCTTAGGGTCTGCTTACGAAGGTTTGTCGTCCACGAACAGAAAAAAAAAGAAAGCTAAAACATTTCTTCCAAGTAGAATGCTTTCCTAACATGCATCAGCACATACGTGTCAACAATCCAAACGAATGATTCTCGTAATCCAATTTTATCTTTGTAGAGCCGCATTAAAAACAATTGTTCTATCAATGCAGTTGTCCTTCTTTCTCCAGATGTTTTTTTTTTCCCCAAACGATCAACGACCGTTCGATTATTCACGAATCGTCCGAGTACGCGGCAGATGGGTATAAACGGCGGAAGGAGCGAGTACAAAGGAAAAGCTATTTCGAGGCACAACAGGCGAGAAGAGTTAGCGTTTCATAAAAAAAAAAAGTAGAATAAAAAACAGAAGAACGTCCTGGGGTATTATCATTGGGTGCAGGTTCTACGCAGACGCTCTCTGTTACCGCGACAATGTTTCAAAGGAAACAAAAGGGTGCAGAGCTCTCTCTCTCTCTTTACCGTCGTCTTCCTCTTTTTTTTGTCGCATGCCCTTTATGATTGCGAATCTCGTATACTTTACAACACCTCTCGTAAACTTAAAGCTCTTCTTACTATCTCTCCCTTCCGATGTATATAGTACATAGGGATACGTACAGATATATACGTATATCGCTTCGCAAACCTGTAGCGAAGCTTAATAATAGATTCCAGTAGAAGGCGTCGACGCCAAAGGTACGCGCGGCTGGAACATTTTTTACTCCCGTTCCCTCTATCTTCGAGTAGATGCACCCGCTACTCACGGTACGCAGCATAGTGCCCAAGAGAAAGAGAGCGAGGGTAAGGGAGATCCATGTTGTATGATGGCTCTTCTTGTTAGCACTGTAGTTTTTCTCTCTCTCTCGTTACCAAGCTCAAGCAGCTCAGCGTGTTGCACAGCAAGTCCTGCTTTCAAAGATAGAGCATGTGTTCAGCATCTCTCGCACCAGGAGCGTCGTTCTCGCTTTTTTTTTCTGAAAATTTATTTTGCATGTGCGACGTATTTGAGTACACACACGTAGTACGCTGAAGCAAGATCAGCGCTGCTGGTTCCCCGGGAATGAAGGTGGATGTACGCGAGTAGCGGCCTCTCCGTTCCACAATATGTGGATGTGTGCGTGTAAGGAAGGTGACTGCTTTGGGATGCTCTCACCCCCGTACGAAAAGGTTTAAAACCTTGGCGAGGCGCGGCACGAGGATCGTTCGAAGCGCAGACTTGAGTCGGCGCGTACGCGTACGGTAGTGAGCACCCTTCCGCCTCTCCAGCAAATGCATGAATTCGTTGGTGAGGAAGGAAGAAGTGAGGAAGAGGCCGCGTGTGTGCCGGTAGATAAACCGCTGAGTCAAGCTGTTTGACTTGCACATTTCTGGCTCAAAAGTATACTACTCCTTTCCCCCCTCTACCCAGCCCCGCTACTCATTCAATCTCTCCCCTCGCGCCCACACCGAGGAGGTTATAAACGGGCGCTTAAAGCTCCCTTGAAATTGGACTGCGGGGAAAGAGCGGTTTTCCGGTTGGCCTCTAGCCTCCAGACCACTCTGTCGCCCATTCCACCCTCTCACTTCTCTCCCTCTCGCTCATTCTCTCACTGTTTCACCAGGGCAAAAGCGAAAGCGCACTTTTCCAACGTCTATCGCACCAGATCTCGATTCTCTTCTCTCTTCTTTTCCAACCGTTATGGTAACACTTTGTGTGCTTTCAGACTAGAATTCACGCAGCGGATAAGCCTGCGACCAATTTTCCACCGGCCGATTTATTATTCTACTAACGTTGGATACGAACGCGTATTTCCCAACTAACAACTCCGCCGAGTATTTCCTATCAGATTTGCGGTGTAACGTTTTTAGCTTTATTCGCCGTTTTGTCAGTCTTTTTCGGCTGCAGAGAGACAACGCTGCTGTTTGTGGCCTGAGAAACATTCGCGAATCGCTGAACGTCGCCGAAACTCGCGTTGGGGGAAGGGGGTTGGTAATTTTGTTCTTGAATGCCAAAGGGCTCTACGCGCTTCCCTGCTTGTCTTTCTGTATCTCACGGCCTCTGTATTTCACTCTCGCTATTCTCAGATTCGAGAAATGCTCGTCGATTCGAAACGCTTTCCCAAAAGAGAGAGAGAGAGAGAGACCAGAGAGAAAGGTAGAGAGAACATACAGCCGCAGGAAGAAAAGCTTCTGCTGCTTTCCTCGCTGTTGCGTTGTTCGCCAAGTTTACGAAATGCTCTTGCCTACTCGTTACTGTGGAATTCACGAGCATTGTCGAAGCGAACAACCGGCAGCGGTGGCAAGAGGCTTTGCAGCTCCATGAATGCTGTTCGCAGGTGGGGAATGGGACTTATGCCTAGAGGACTTGCTGATAACCCTGTACCAAGATTGCTCGATATCTTTCTTATACTCTCTTCGATATTTCCGTTACAATTATAAAATAATAATAATAAAAACAATAATAATGCGCCCGCGAGTTTGCCGAAGTCGACGAGAACCAACGAGATGGGATGTTGGGGGTATAACGAAGTCGGAAGCTTTTCTATATTTTTATTCCACGTTAATAGCACGAGGTGGAATTAGTTCTCGCATCTTGCTGTCAATTTCCTTTCGAGTCTTTGCCGGCTTTTACGCTAACGACCAACATGTGAAGATTCTTCTCGATCGGTCTGCGGATAATTTTAGTCCGCTAAGCTTTGAAACGACCTTCGTCCAACGACGTATGAAATCTTTTTTTGCTAAAATACTACCGCAAAGCTCCGTACAAGAAATAAATCGCAGACTCGTGGAGCTTAAAATGTCATGAATATTCGCTAGGACAGTTTACTGGAGAATCTTTTTCCTGTCTACTTGGCTTTAACGAGTCCTTTCCATGCGTGGAAGGAACTCGTTAAAATCCACGAGTGAGGCTAACAATAATCAGCGGAGAAAAAGAGCTTAACCTTGTGGATATATTCATCCGTCCGGAAAATGTCTGAGACAATAGGGTCGGCTCGCCCCTGCTCCGAATTCGCCGTCCCACATCGTTAACCAGGATAACATTGATGTTACGTGACCGATGATTTTGCGCCTATGCCTGTTAATCCTCCTCGATTTTTATCCAACGCGGGGTGACAGCCAACCGCATGCAGCAGCCCGAACGGAAAAGGAGCTTTTCGCTAAGTACATTCTGGACCCGAGGCAAAATATTTCCAGGCTTTTTCATCCGAAGCAGTTTTCTATGGACAATATTATCATGCGGTCGAAAAACATTATCTCTCTCGCCGAACCATCATGCACATCTGTAAGGATAATAATTGTGCGGGATTTCTAGTGCTTGAACCAACACATTCAACGGATTTTAAAATGAGTCTGCATATTTCGCCGAGATGGAATATTCTGCGGTATTGCCGAGACCAGGATAGATGTCAAATGACAAAAAACCACCCATTCCGTTTTTTACCCGCTTCTGGCAGAATTTCTCATACGCTCATACATTTTTGCAGTTTTCTGTTTTCCGGATTTTTTGTGGTCTGTAACTAATTCACGTATGGAAGCTATGCATATAGAATCACTTATTATTACGATTATTCCCCTACCACTACGTAGTTAACCAGATACAAAATTGCGGATATTTCAAATCGTAATAACAACAAGCCCTTGTTATTTTTTGTGCAATCTTGGCTATTAGAGTAATGTCAATTATATTACTCGTTGAAAGTAGTGCGATAATGGTAATCATCAAAAAATGCTGAAAACAATAATGACTTCTTACACCAAGAACACCGAATAACCGGAACCGTAAACTGAACGAAATCGGAGGGGGACTCTCCAGAATTCCAGCTTTCTCAAATACAATTGGTTTTGTTAAAATATATCGAAAAGTTTTAAAGTTATACGAGCTTTTGGAGTTTCATCCCCTATATATTGCTACCAATTCACCCCATCGGAATTAATAAATTCCGAGTTTCAATTTCCAATTTTATTATTCGACATAAGAACTATCCTCCAATAGATTTTAATCAAATATCGTGATTGAAAATATGCGAAACTGCAAAAGTCACTTCGAGGGTGTCCAACTGCGAGGGTGATTTTTACCCCTTGAACCCGTTTTTCCGCAGATCAAGGAAAACGCGTCTCTTAGATTTCGATGAAAAATAACATATCAAAAATTGAACGAAATCGAAAAATTGAACGAAATCGGATAGGGACACCGGAAGCGGTTTCCTTATCAGTGACATTGCTCGTAGCTGAGTTGTTGTCCCTCTAGCGTTTTTTCATCACAGTTTACTTTGTGCCGAAAATTGTTTATTCGCATTGACTCGGTCGCAAACGGTTGAACAGTCCTCATTCTGAAGGACTCACACAGAGGACTCTGTATGTCCTCAGACACGTAAATCTTGCCGTTGGTTTTGTAATGGTAATAATAATTATAATTAAATCGGATGTAAAAGGGTGTAGAAAAAATGCAAAGGTTGCGATCGACGGTCGTGAGTAAAGGCTCGATTGTAAAGCCACGCAAAAGTTCTTCGAGTACAACTACTAATCGATAATATCATCAGCCCCTCCAATCTATTCTCGTCATCGCTGTGAAGGGGTTCATCGCAAAGGCATGTAACCCAGTGGCTATCTTTTACATAAAACACTACGAGCCTATAATGTATGCCTCGTCAGTGTTTTTTTCTGCATCAGATTCGCTTGCTTTACTTCTCGTTTACGATCAGGATGTATTTGTGATCGCAAGCTTGTCTTCCTCCTTATCTGGTTTTTGTGCACAATTGCTTTTCCTCTTACAGTATATGTTGGAGCATGCACCGATGAAGGGGTACGTGCCTGTTGGGTAGGTCTGTCGGGAGAAAGAGAGCAAGAGACTCGGGCTTCTTGCTTTTCCCCTTTGAAGTTTAAATTCAGAGAGTTTCATGCTGGGTATGAAGCAAAGTTGGCCAAGTGACAAGCACACTGAGCTCCTGCTTTTCGCGCAGGTCCCTCCGCGCGAGAGGATGGAGAACTACTGTGGGCTCGCCGGAAACTGTTCGACGCCTCTCGACTTTCCTACATTGTTGCACACAAAGGCAACTATATTCCCGGTCTATCGTAGACCATTTTACGTCTCCCATAGTAGCGCGCCGGAAAGGTGTTGGACTTTTCTATTTATGGATTCATGTGCATGAGCACAGCTCGAAAAGCCTTTTTCCCCATTGCCAGCCCCTCATATCCCACGAATAAGTGATAAATATCCGCAGTCGGAGAATTGTCGCGTTTTACTAGCAATTTTATCAGGCACGTGGAAAATAGTAGCTCTGAAAGGCTATGTTAAAGAAAGCCAGCAGTCACTTTAACAATGAGAGCATATGGCGATATACCTGTTGCGAAGAGTGTAAGAGACAGCTCACGGAAGTAACGGAATGGGTTCGCTGCTCATGGGTGCCAAGAGGTACGAAGATATCCTTTGTACGAGTCGACAAATGCGAAGGAAAAAAATACGACACTACGCTCTTTTACTTCTATGCCGCAGTAACTTGATTAGAAAAAGAAACAACGTCTCTCGCTTCCTCTTATCGTTCGCTGGGGCAAGTCGTAAAAGCTGTCCTAGTGAAATAGAGGCACCGAAAGCTTCTTTCCCAACTGTACGTTGTCCTAATGGTGTTTTCCCAGTATTCAAGCTCCGATGCCAAGCTAAAAGAGCATTCGACAGAATAAACGAGCGGTGGGGCTCATCGTCCTGTACACTTAGAAGCAGGGCGTACAAGCGGTATGTCTCAATTTGCTGTGTATCAAGTCGAAATTCGGGGCATTGCCGCGCCAATTGAGTTCCGGCCACAGTATACTACAGTGGGACCAACCGACGCAGTAACAAAAAGGGAGCATGATTGAATATTATTGCGTCGGTGGGCCGAGGTGTAATTCCAGGGTGTAAATCAGCCTAGGCGGTGGGTGATTTATTTATTTGTTAACACGAGAGAGTCACACACCCGTCGCAGGCGTTACCGCAAACTTGGAAATTACATCGCCCTCGTCAGCGCGAACCTTGCCGTGTTACGCTTGTTGTACAGGGGTGACTGCAATATCGCGCTGACGGCTGCTACTGCTGGTGCTGCACTACGAGCAACCAGGAAAATCGATTGCGGTGTGATATTTCTCTTTTTCCATCTTCGCCAAGTGCTTGCAAATAATCACAAGTAACTCGTTCAAGTTTCCGAGAAATTGAATCTGTGAGACGGATGAGAAGGGAGAATTCTCTGCATCTGGGATTCGCCACGATTCTTCGTCGGATGTGGCGGAAATCGTCTAACTACTTCCTCAACATTCACTCAGTTGGGCTGTATACTCCATCGAGAACTCTCTTTCGTCTTCTATCTCCATATTGGATGTGCCAAGTAAACTTGAACATAATGCAAACTCTCGACGATACACTGTAGCAGCACCGAACGGCGGTAATACGTTGGTTCCTACGAAGCCCTCCACCATTATGCTCCGCAGGCGGATTCGTGCCTTCCGTTTCGTTTTCTTCTTTATTTTCCATCTCCTACACGTCGGCGGGAGTACTCTTTCGTTCGTCTGGTATCTTTCGATTTCATACCTACCTTAAGTGATGTTATTTCGTACTCGCGATGGAAGAATTTCATGGTTCATCCAGTCAAGTTTGTAGTAACACTGTGATGTGGTTGTCAGGGCTTCTTCCACCTCCGTCTCATTCAACCATCTTCCCTCCGTCATTACACACAAGATAGCTACGGTGTATTGATGTGCACACAGTCACAAGTAGCTACGAACAAAGGTCAGTGACGATTGTTCCCATTCATGTTTTACTTCCAACGCGTAACGCGCCTCGACTAATCAGGTCGCTTTGCTATTCTCTAGAAGTCATTCGCCATGGTTGCATCGCTATCATTCTGTAGTCATCGCCACCAGGCGCACCCCTTTCAATTTAGGGAACGGCCTCTTCGGATTCTTCACGTTCGTACATTATTCAATGTTTCGAGACTCACCCTCAACCGTTTGTATAATGTTGGGTTATAATGTTCCGAACGAAGATAAAATGCGAGGCATCGGAGGTGTTCCGTTCTCTGAAATATTCTTCTGTCTTCAGCTGGCCGCGCCAGATCTTACGGAATCAAGTCTCAGAGCCCCTAATTTCCGGAAAAGTCTCATCCTCATCTCCCGTTTCTTTTAACAACTCCGCTGCGTTCTCCTTTTTTCCATTCTTCTTCTTCCTGTTCGTCTTCCTCCTCATGGAGTGGGATCGTCGTCGTTTTATTGTATTAAACCGAGGATACGGCTTTGACGTGCTCGTGTACGGTTAGAGTACGCCTGCAGGAGGCACGTGCGGTGGCTTCTTCCTACCTCGTTGTTTCGGTTTTCAGATGAAGATACATCAAAGGAAGCTACAGAGCCATTGTGCCCGCTCCTCCTGCTGCGGCGATTGTCTACGTGAACGGCCCTCGTGTTGCCCGCTGTGCGCGCAACGTCACTGACGCCGACGACGATGACACGAAGACGAGAACGACGGAAGCGGGCGCGCCTAGTCTCCTATTGGCTCCGGTGCTTTCACAAGCCCAGAGGCGAGCCCGGTATATATAGGCCGGGAGATATAACAGCACCAAAACGACGAAAGGAGATGGAGTAGAGCAGTACCATCCGCATTGTCTAGGTTCGAAAGGTTGAAACGAATAAAAGGTGCATCGTAATTCCTTGAGTCGGTAGAAGCAGAAAGAGGGAGAGAGAATCGTCTCGCCAAAGGAATTAGCTAATTGACGAGAGACCTCTCCTACAAGGAGAAGAAGAAAAAAACGCCAACTGCGAGGGGATGGGAAGGTTTTTGAAGAAAGCACGCAGCATCGAACGAAGTAAAACGTGATGCCTGGCAAGATCCTCTGTATACGGCACTATAGTTGAAATAGAAGTGAGTGGAGAGAATGAAGAGAGCCAGGCAAAATAAAAGTAACTGACCGAAATTCAATTCGCTGTGGTATCCACTTTCTAGCTGTAGCCTCCATTCTTCGATTCCTCTTTGCTATCACTCGGTCTCTTCGTTTCGTTACTCTCGTTTTGTCCAATGTCTTCCAAAGTGTTCTCCGCAAAAGCTAGTTTCGTTGCACCGTCCCATCCCGCGGACGAAAGTCTCGCACAGTGGCCGTATAGCGGTGATGCCCGGTGAATCATCACCACCGAAATGATACAACTGCGTGATCAACTGCGCGAGAAATATACCGTTTGATAATGAACACGTTTTGCATGGCATGTCGAAGCATAGAACTTTCATGCTTCCACAGCCCTCCAACTGCGTCGACCGGCTTTGGAAATTTTCGAGATGATATAGCTTCTGCGATATACAGCATATTCTCAAACATTCGTTGTACCCCCGTACACCCCCATTGGTGGGTATTATACCAGTTATTACGCCCAGTAGCCGACGATCCCGGACGCCCTCAATACCCTGTCTTGCTCTCGTATCAATTCGTCATAACTTCCAGCGGTAACGAGATACTCATCATTATACCTTGGAAAGAAGGCGAGATGATGGGGCCAGCCAGTGGCGGGAAGCATTTCCCACAATTGGTTTGCCTTTTTACGAAACCTCGAACCTTCTTGTCGTAACTATCCGAAATTGTTGTACACATGACTCTTCACCATAAGGGCCAAATATTCGTCCTGTTCCGATGTCTTTATGAGGCTGTGCCCTGCGACACTGCCCGTGAATTATCCGCCCAGGGGGTGAAGGAGAATGAGGGTGTATCTCAGTGAAAGTGCTAGGCTCCTCGGGACTGAAGGCGCGGGTGCCAAGTCGACGAGCATCTTGAATAATTCACGCGCGCCACATCATTCCCCCGAGAGTTGGAGCAACAGAGGGAGAGGGAGAGTTGGCGATCCTCAGAGTCTGGTCAACTACAGCTGTCTGGCGTTCGCGACCACGTTTGGGATGTCCTGCGTGGTTGCGTAGCCAACGGTGGTTTATGCAAGAGACACGAGGCTCTGAATGGCGTATAATCAAGTCACAACATCGATGTTCTCTCTTGCCCGTGGGACGTCCCCAGCAAGAACAAACACGCTAAATGAACATGGGGCTTCTCGTTACTGGGTGCCTCTACCTGCATGGTCCACATGTATATATATATACACCGCTCATTCGGACAGCCGACCCTCTATTAAGCACCGTTTCCCTCACTAGACGTGATGACTTTAAGCCCCCTATAGAATTTTTCACTTTGCTTTTTGGCTTTGCTCGCGAAAGCACGTCTCCAACTGAACCTCTATCTTTCGTTAGACTTTCCTGCTGCTTGTTTCACCTCATTGGAAGGGGTGAAACTTACAACCTCGTGTTTTCTGAAGCTGACAAAACTGTGTTTAGGGTCAGTGAGCTTCCTTCGCTTTGCAGCGAGAGGTTAACCAATTGGATAATGAAATTAGGATGGGGTAGAGAGAAGGTGTAGACGCCATCAGGCTCCTGTGTATTTCAGGAAACCTTCACGTATCCTTATCTACTGCTATACAGTGCCAAGTTTGCCATGCGGGTCGTAACCCTGATTGCTTCTCTCCAGCTAGCCCATACCGTCTCGTCATTCGGTCCACGCTGTTTTGAGTAAACCAATGTTTTCCTCTAGAATTGCTGCACGGACTAATTTTGCGGTTGGCTATTTTGCGGAGCTGTGTCTGCGAATGTGAATTTGCAACCAGCAACCAATAAAATCATTTCTTTCCTATTGCTGTAAAGATCTCGGCAGAACACTGCACAGCGGTATAAAAAGGTTTACTCTTGTATTTGATTGTTATTTCTGTTAATCCGTGTGACATTGTCGAAACATTTCACTCCTACAGCATCGACTGGAGAATCCCTGGTCCTCGGGATACACTCGTAGAAAAGAAAGCGGTCCTCGGAAAAGTGTCGCTTGAGATTCGAGAGAGACTCCAGGCTCGAGAGATACTCGAGCATCTCTCGAAGGACAGCGTTTCACTGGAGCCGGAAGGACAAGAAGCTTCTCAGTCTGTCGCCGTCGGTGTCTCGAGCTTACCTCCCGACACGAACACAACCGTGTCTCCGTTTTTACGGATAGTTTCTAGGGGATTCTCGTCTCAAAGACGCCTAAAGATGCCCCGGATGAATTCCATGGCGAATTTGTGAATAGCTTTTCATTAAGGTCCGATTCATTCGCTCTTCTCGTTCGTTTTTCTTTTGGCAATATCGTTTTTTTTTCGCCTCACTCTAACTGTACCCCATTCTCCAGTTCATCCAAGTGTACTCTATTCTTCAGACGATATATAAATTACTGGATGCTTGACGTTCGGCATGCCTCCCTCCCTGCCTCGTTCAACCCTCTTTTACCACCACTATACTCGCGAACAATTTAGAGCTGAACTTCTGTCTCGCTTCTTTTTTTTTTCCTTGCCGTTTTTTCATCCCTCACCGGCCACCATTCGCTTGCATTGCTTCAGGCCTCTTCACCCCTCTCAGACCTTGTTACTCCATCCCCTCCGATAAAAGAAACTTTTAAATAAGACGCTTCTGGGGAATCGACTTCCTTCCTTTGGCAAAGATGTCGTCGAGACTATTACGAGGAGGATGCTTCGGGAGATTGAGACTCCCGGATATTTTAAGCAACCCTCGTTTCATTCTATCCTCTTGTACAGCACTGACCACAAACGAGCAACGGAGATGAAACCTTCCATCAATTATCCACGTTTGCTCATACTCGACCTCGTCATTATCGCTCTCTCCATCATCAATCTCGCTCGAATTCGCATGGCACTCTCATCGCGGAACCGTTCTCGTAACGTTTGCGTCGAGCACATGCGAACGGTGACATGCAGTCACAGCTAGACAAATTCTCATCTATAAATTATTTTGCTCAAAGTGAGAGGGATATGAAGCTGAAGGAAAACCAAAACCAGGCCACGAGGTGGGTACTGTGCCAAATTCATGAATCGCAAATGAATCCGAAGATTACGTCGACCCCATCGTATGCCTTTCATCATATAAGTGAACGAAAGAGAAACACGGAGAGAGAGAGAGAATTGTGACTCGAGACAAAAACTTTTGACACGTTTCTCGTGAAATACCATAACGCTCGATGTTTGCCAGAACATTCGCAAGATGTGAAAACGAACTCGCCTCCCCGTGATCAACTTGGGCCAATATGAAAGTTGATAAAATGTGGAGAGATGGATTCAGGACTTGCCTCAAATGTAAATTCATATATGCATACACCTTTTCCACTGTGTACGAGAAAAAAATATAATTGCATCCACGATACTGGATAACTTTTGGAACTCACGTGTTTCTTTCATCGAACGTGTTGTGATCCACATGTGAAGTGGAACTCGTTGGGCATTTCGTGCTGTCTCGTTTCTGCGTTTCTACATTGGAAAGAAGAATATATTATTCCGCTTTCCAACAGGAATTGGAATATTTTAATGCAAAAGCGAAATCAGTTTTTTTATGTTTTAAATACAGTTTATTAACGGGTTATGCCTAGTTGTGACAGTCGAAATCAGCCAATTTTTGCGATTTTTAGATAGAACATCGTAATAATATATTTCTACAAAAATTAGGCATTTGGAAAAGTATCATCTGAAGAACACTCTGTCATTTTTGTTGTGTAAAACATTTAATTACAATCGATTTACAACCGATGTCCGGGAAGCACCTCTCGAAAACGTCTTTTGCGGTGAGCAATGCCCTTCTGAACCAGGTTATCTAATATTAAAAAATCAAACAGATTTCATTAGTATATTATTTTATTCTATGATTGATCGAAGTAATTTCCGAAATATCAAATTTAAAAAAAATGGTGCGTGTTCAAAGCAAAAATCTTGCTTTTTGCGAGGAAATGGGCATTTTTCGTCCATCAAATCGAAACATCGGGAAAAAATTCCTTCAACCAAAAACTATTTTTACATTTCGAAAAGCCCTTAAAATTTCAAAAAGATCGATAGTATCTTTGCAATATTTTGCTCATCGGCTGAAAACGTACGTTCGAGAAAAAAGCGTTTAAAGTTTCGAATGACGCTCCGAGCGTTCCGACAGGCGTCAATATAACAGCCTATAAATCTGTTAATTTTGATCCGATCACCTTGAAATTTTCAGAAAACGTTTAGGAGATGATATACTCTCAAAATATATTGGTTTTGTAAAAAGCGATCTTTCGACTTTTACAACCGGGCATAACCTTTTAAAGCGAACATGTGCCGTTTTGATCGACCACCCATTGCCGTTTTCGAGGTGAAATCATATTGGCCATACTATAGAACTTTTCCGTTTTCTGGACAAAAAAGCTGCGATAACTGATTTTCACAGGCCTCTTTTGAAGTCATCTTTACACCGTTGAGAGAGTTCTATAGAGGCCGAATCAAATGGTAGTCCGATGGTGCAAGGTCAGGACTATACGGTATATGCATTGAGACTTTCCAGCCAAACTCTCCCAATTTTTTACAAGTCATAAAAAATATAAGGATGCTGAAGTTTGCATCGTTGGACTGTAACGAATTTAATTTCTTTCGGCAGATTTCGCCTACAAAAGTCCTTCAAATATTGTTTAAAGATATTGATGTAGCGATTTACATTATAAATCTATAAAAAAAAGATCGCCTATAATAATAAAAATATGGAAAATAAAATCTAAAACCGAACTTTCGTTGCATTCCAGCGATGCAAACTTCAATACCATAAATATGTATGGGGTCTGGCATTGTGATGGAAGGTGACATCGATAATGAAATGAGTTCTTTTTGTATCCAGTTTTTTTTTTAATGGCTTAACCAGAGCGAGGTGCATGCTTGACATCAGAATTTCCAGATTAAAAACGCTTGAACCAGCTTTATGCCACATGTATCTATACTGCATCATGTCTATAAACATCACCATTTTTTCAGCTGCCTCACATTCATATTTTTTTGTATCAAAATGGTTTAATGAATCGATTTTCCCCTTTATTTTCAACCCGTTTCAAGGTGCAATGACTGTGAAAAAAATAATCGAATATATCGTAACCATTCTAAAAGTGATCAGTGATAATCTTCAAAACGCACGCAAGTGTTGCCAGATTTGATCAAAATTACCAGAGTTATGCGATCCTAAAGCCAAGTACTGGAAGAATACGAACAAACATTTTCCCTAACCTAATATTTCCACGATCATTTTACAAAACATCAAATTTATTTACCAACCAAAATCAAACCTGATGAGTATTAACAATTATGGATTCACTATAAATGGCCAGTGACAAAAGAAGTCTGTTATCCACTGTGATTGTATAGCTGTAAGTATAAATAATAACGACACGCATCATTATAGCACGACTCTTTCTCACCACATTTCTCCGTTTGTCTCGTTACAGGTGAGTGTGGACGATTGTACAACCGGACAATGACTAGTCTCCCTCTGTATATCTTTTTTTGTGCAACATCACCTCCTAACTGTCGTCATTGGTGAGTCCTATAGTGCAAACTCGCGGATATAATCAAGTTTTGTACGAAATTGCGGCTGCGTCATTTTGTTTTTGTTACTGTTTTTCCGCGATTATCCTAAAAAGTGTATTCGCCCATTTTTTAGTAGTAATGGCTAAACGCCCGTGTTCCGGAACGTTTACGGTAAAATGGTTAAGGACTCGCGACGTCCGACGCGTCCGCACGAATGCTGGGAAGTAGCGGGCGCTGAGTCGTATACCCACTGCCGGAAATGACGTGGTAGAGTGCACACTCTCCACACTTTTCACGTGTATATATACACACTTGTTTCACGCCGAGATTCTTCTTCTCCCTCTCTTTTCCTCCCCCCTTCTCTCTCTCTCTCTCTCTCTCTCTCTCTCTCTCTCTCTCTCTCGCTCTCGCTCTTCGGAATTACGACCTGCCGGAAAAAATAACGGTAAAGCAATTTTATGGTTGTTAGCGGCTACGAGGACAATAATAGCGAGCATATAGAGCTGCCACGTCAGTCGGGAGTGGTCGACGTTTCGCCGCTCGGTGGCATGCCCGGCAACCCCCATTTTACGCTTCTTGTACCGGGTGGACGTTATTTTGTTCTCGTTCTTTTTTTTTCATTCCACTCCAGTCGCGTCAACCCTCATACAGGCGAGCGCGAGTCTCGTTTCGACCGATTTTCTTTTTCGTTCTAATTCGACACCTCGTACTCGAGCTGTTTTTTTCCCCAACAACCCCTGTTTCGATAGGCCTGGTGGGAATTTTTAGTTTTCGTCTCTTATAATGAAGCCGAGGCATGCAAAAGTTATGAATAATAATGACCTCGTATCACTTATTTTCACATACAGAATATTGGAAGAATAAATCATATTTAGTTGCCACTTCCATATGTAAAATAATAATCGCGATTCGAAATTTTTCAAAGTCGTACAATTATCGACTGTGCGGAAAAAGAAACTCTTTTCTGTGTTTTTGATCAATAGTTTTTAATTAAAAGGCAAACATCACTAGCTCGTAGAGCGCCGTTCCGTGAAATAAGTTTTGAGCAATGTACATTGAATTGGAGAGAGAGAGGGGGAGAGAGAGAGAGAGAGAGGGAGAGAGAGAGAGAGAGAGAGAGAGAGAGAGAGAGAGAGAGTTTCACGATAGTAGCGAAGTGGTGTAAAGCGAGATTTAGCCTGGATCGTCGCATGGTCGGCCGTACAAGATAAATGCAGTGGCGGGTACCGAAAGGGAAAGGGGGACAGAGAGAGAGAGAGAGAGAGAGGGTGGAGACGAGAACGAGTGCATGGAAATCAACCCGCCACAATGGTCGAGCCCCGGTATTCGGCCTCGGAATGCGAGGGATGCGTTGGTTGTTGGTTGAATGCACAAGCCGTGGAGTTTCCAGAGAGTCATACGAGAGTGCTGGGTGGATGATGGTTTTCCGTGTAGCGTGGTATCAGGACCATATTCTCTGCAACTGTCATCACGCGCGGGAGCGACTGTTGCGTTCGTATTTTTAAACGTATTCTTCCTCTCTTCCCGTCTGTCGCCCTTTTTATTTTGTCCAGGTAGAATTTCCGGGTTTCAGTATCAATTCCGATATCCATTGCTCGTAATGATGGACGGAATGCGTTACATACATGTAAATGAACGAATTGTCCCGTATGTACGAATGACGCACACGGATACGGCGATGGAGAGGCGTAACAGAGTATGGCGAACAGCAGATGGGTTCGATCATCGTGCGATGAGTACCACAAAGAGAGAATTTTGCGAACGGGCACCGCTGGTAATTCAGTTTGCATGATTACGCGCACTTATCCTGTGTATTCCCACACGTAATCGTTCGGACTGCTCATTCGGGGCACATTGTTAACGGGGCGCGGCATTACCATTACTTTCCCTGGGATATTGCCTGGCCGTCGATTCATCGCGTTTATATGTATATTTATGCATTTCGTCACATTTTTTTTTGTCCTGTTGATACGTGTCACCCTGTCATTTCCCAAAGTGCAACGACCATCGCGTTGATCATCCGAAAAAAAACCAAACAAGTGCCATGATTCTTCCGTAGCCCAGTAGGGGAAGCTGCTGTACCTTGATGCGTTTTGCGTTCAATGATATATAAAACTGAAAATATCATACATATACTGATGAAATAAAATGTCGCGTAGAGGGCAACTAATTGGGCTCATAATATAGATTACACAAAACCATAGACAAATACTTCGATCGTTTTTACGCAATTAAAAAAAAAGCGGTATGTTGATTAAGGTACAACATTGCTGATGTACCTTGATCCGCATATGTTGTACCTTGATCGAAATGAGAATTCAGTCAAATGGAAGGCAATTTTTCGACAAATTTCAATATTATTCACGTTTTTTAAGTTTATGATGTATATGGTACCTTTATTCAACTTATGTAATAACAGATATCTGTATTTTAACAAAAAAATCTTCACCAAACATTCGATTTTTCTAACTTCTCTAGTTTCTAAGTTCAAAATATAGAAAACTATTACGTTTGTTTTCTCAAAATCTGAATTCGGAACTTTATAATCAAATTATGCTATTTTCTTCTTCTCTTAAACTAATTATTGTTCTTCGAGGTTTCTTACCCAATATGTAAGCTCCCAATATTTGTTCATATCAGGAACGGAATAGAATTCCCTCTAAGAATTTGTTTTCTAACCTTTAAGTTTTCTCTTCAATATCTGACCAAGGATATGAGTTCAAATCTTTTTTGCTGGCCACCTAGAACAAATTAAATGATACCATCATGTTTGAAGGCACCAAAAATACCAATATACGTTAAGGTTTCCCTTATTTCGTGCAAACACCAAAGCATCATCACGAAATTCCAAATATCTGTACAATACCGATCGGAAAATCATCTTTAAATATATGTGCTGTACCTTGACTACGATCAAGACACACCGAGTTTGCCAGGATCAAGGTACACACCCCCCACCTGTTGATGTTTACTCACACATAAAAATATTGAGGTTGCGTTTAGCTGAAATCAGCCTAATACGTCTTAAACGCTAATGAATCACCTTCCTAAAACAGCAAGTTATGAAGAATTATGTAGCTAATAAGGCAAGTTATGAAGAAGGCAAGAAAAATAAAAATCTTACTTTTCGGCACCAAAAATTTCAAAATCGTCTCACGCCGAAACGCCGAGGAGTGACTGTTTGCAACTAACTTTATGTTGATTCGCCTTCTCGAATCGTCACCCCACCAGAAACAAACATCCGTAAAAAGGGCGGGAAGATTTTAAAAAGTTGAGTGGCTCAAGGAAAATGGGGTATCAAGGTACATCAGGTTTCCCTACACGATCAAGATCCTAGCTCCGAGATAGTCCGGGTAGTAAGTCAGTGCTCGAAAATTCTGCATACGTTCGTAGTGATAACTCGATCCGTGTTGGCCCCTCATGAGATCTGAGGATGCATTCTTCCATGCGAGGATTTGTATGAAACTCGGAAATACGTGTATGTAGGATCTACTCAGGTTCTTCCTACTGGGTTCTTCCGCATTCTCAAGGCTGTCGTGAGCGTGCACACCGGAGCTTTTCCGTAGGGGCTTTCTGCCCACTGTACGAGATGTCCAATGTTCCACAAGTTAGGCTCCTGTCTCTCCCTTCCGCGGAATACAATGGGAACCATCTATATGGGGCTCTTGCCCGCCGTACTTGGAGCGCACTCACGCGGCCATATCCTCGTGCCCGATAGCTCCAACCTAACCATACCTACGTACGTACAAACGTATAGATATTCACTGTGCGTCGAGGCTATGTATTGTGAATATATACGGTGTACATCGAAGGGCCTGTGTGGTCTCCCCACGTCGATTCACTCGAGAACCGCAAGAGAGATGTTTGCATTTCGCCAGGCCCGCTACCCCTCCCCGTTTATATCTACTGGGTGTTGGTAAATTGCATGAGACGATCGTGTGACGTAACACGTTGCTGTTGACGCTCTCAGGTTCTCACAGTCCTCGTTGTACCGGATGTAGTACATAGATATTGGTGTGTACTCACCGCGTCTGCCGAGGTAGTCCCGATGCTGGTTGCTACCGCAAATCTCCCCGAAAGCTTCTCAACGAATACACTCGGCGAATAACGTCAACACCAACCCGTACCACCGGTTTCCGGGTGACGAGAGTTTGTACTCTTTCAGGTCTATAACGAAAGCCCCGGAAGCACCTCTGTACGCACGAGATAAGGTATGCAACGTTTTGGTATTTCTCGGGTGGAACGAAACGTCTTTTGGACGCGATGAAAAGTACTTTGACGAAATGATCTTATTGGTTTTTTTTTTTTAGCAAAGCAGAACATTGTCAAAGTGGTTGGCGTCTTTTTGGGTTCTCGACGCGCAAATAATGAGATTGAAGGCATTGATTTTGGGTTTATGAACATGTATGGCGGAAGAGCAACCGCGAGAGAATTTATTCTCGATTTCCCTCCCCTAGGCAACGATCCTGCTATTCTAACCACGAATCCCTTCCTCGGCGAAGTGAAATGTAATGCAGGCCGAAATTCACAACTAGCAGCTGAAAACCAACAGGCGTGGAATATCTCATGGATAAGTACGCTCGACGTTTCTCGATTGTGAAAATTGCGATCTTTCAATGCTATACGTGACCCATGGGAGCACAGACCTTTCTTTTATGCTGTGTGCTCCCTCTCTCTCTCTTTCCTCTCTTTCTTTCATAGCATCTTTCACTTCTTTGTTCTACACTCGATCGATCGCTAAAACTGTATTCAGTTGGGGAGGGGTGAGAAGTTGCAGCCACGGTGAGCGCAATGAGAATACACTCGGGGCTGAGTGTTGAGTATATATTGCATAATGCATGTTGGGGAGAAACGACGATTTGCTTGTAAGTATGGATGGATTATGAACTCCCAGCAAGGAAGAACAAAACGTGGAGGGAAGGAAAGAAGTATTATCGATTCGAGTGCGCCAGCTTTCCGAATAACAAGCACGCCGATTTAAAAATCCTCTTACATCGTACACGAATCCTTATTTATTTAAATACGAATACGTATTTACCAATTCACCAACTAACGCGCCGCCTCCATCCCCCAAGATAGATTTGCACCGTTCTTTTCGCGTGAAAAACGTCGCAAACTTTTTCCAATCGATCAAACAAAAGTTCGCCATGTTCCGTTCTCTGTAATCGCGTATCGATAGGGGCCGGGGGGTGAATTTTCTGTTTTCCCCGAGAAACGACAAAGTACACAGTGCCGAAGCTGCTGAAGGCATCATGTATCTCGCGGTAGGTGAGAGGTCTGAAAATTTATCGGTCGGTCCACATTCGCACCAAGTCCACAATATATATTTTATGGGACTGGAGTTTGCTCGTGGTATCAGGCGTAACGATATTTCATCGTCTATAGGCACAACCACAAAGATCGGACGATGTATAGGGGATGAGCGGAAGGGTGTTCTGGGTCGGGGGTCCTCTTTCCGCTTGTATTATAGATCTCTCTTGGCACTAACGCCATGGAGAATACCGTTCTTGGTGTGCCAGCTCTCGTTCGAGACTCCGAGGGTCCGGCGCGCATTAACGGAGATAGTGGCTCCGCTCAAACGTATAATTGCGGGCCGAGGCAATTGAGAGGACCCCAAGGGAAAGTCGTCTCTACTGTTCTATACCTCCCTATATAACAACGTTCAGACCGATCCCGACGTACCGAATAGAACAATCTCCGGGACTACGTCTATAGGCGTATATATGTGTATACACCTATAGACGCATTGTATACACATAATCATCTTCGTTGAGTCCTCTTCCTTAAAAACTACTCTCACCACGCCCGCCCACTCGATAAGATGTCCGACGCCCACGTGACCGTTACAAACCCCCAACGTCCGGCCGATAACCCAAAACCACGGTATGCCACCCAGCTCTCCATACCCCTACTATATATACATCCAAAGTACTCCCGTTACAGATTCACTCACTCCAGTCACAAACACAATGAATCGCCCCCAGTGTCCTGTGTCGGCGATAAGTTGGTATATCGCGTATTTATCTCACCCGTCGACTACGATCCAGTGTCAAAGGGATTCAAATTATTTTCGAACGTACACTTTTATGGTGCTGGGTACTGTGAACAAATAGCGATGTCTTTTCAATGCCGAGATGAATGACAAATTAATCGTGTTTGGGACAAAAGTTGTAACGCAGTGGTTGTATATTTTGCAAAATTTGGAATCATACTTTTTGGCAGTACAGTCGAACCTCGATATAACGAATGTCGAGGGAAGTTCGTTATATCGAGTTCCCGTTATATCGAGATCATGTTCCTTCAAATGTTCTTTAAAACATGTAAGGTACCTGCGGATAATAAGGCCTAGCTGAAGGGTATTTGAAATAAAATGAAAAATATCCAATTTAATTGTCATATTTTCATTATAATTATTACTCAAGTTCAGTTTTTATAAAATATAAACGAAAAATGGTAACTTGTACCATAAACAAAAACGAAATTAAACATTTTTAAGATCCTTGATAGTGGGCCTTGTTTTACTATGGTAGAATAATAAGGCCTACGGCTTTGACATGCTTAAATAATCAAACTATACGTAATATATTTGGTATTTGAGATCAATAATCCTCTGCAGCTTTGTAAGGACTCAAAGTTTTTTTTGTACTGCTCGGATCCAGGTCTGGCTCCGTCTGACACCACGTTTTCCGACCACAACACTCGTTTTGGAGGCATCGGGTTCGAGGCACTAAAAATAACTATTAATCAGCTAGTAATAAATATGCGTACTACCTATTTACATTAGTAACATCTTCAAAGTAGGATAAAATACATTATAAATCAAACGTTGCTACAAGAAGTAGGAGGATAATAAGACCTATGGGTACATTCAGTAGGCCTTAATAACCGTCGACCACGTATGTAAGAAATACAAAATGAAAAATATTCGGACCACGACACGTTATTTAAATATTTATGATCACCGAAGCTTCAATTAATAAATATAAAGACTGTGATTTTAGATAGATAAGTGTAATATTACCAAAAAAATACTTACGATATATTCGGACCGATTTTTATTATTGGTGCTGCGCGCCCGCGTCTTATGATCTTCAATTTAAACCTTTCTTTTTTTTAAATATCCCTATATTTATAAGACTAATATATTAGTACTACAAGTATAGGGATATTAAACAAAAATACGTACTATAAATATAGGGATATTTTTAAAAAGAAAGGTTTAAATTGAACCAATTTTTACAAGCAATTAACCATTAAAGCATAATGTATATTATTGTCGTTGTATAAAAGTTTCGGGTGTCCATCGGAAGAGAATGGACAAATGTTCGTTATATTGAGGTTCGTCGGTATTACGTTCGCGGTAAGCGGGTGTGCGTAAGTTTGGGGCTCAAAAAACAGGTCGGATTTCCATTTTTTTCTGATGAGGGTATTGGGATAACGAAGTTGGGACTATACAGACAATTGAAACATAGTCTTGCCAAGTATGAGTTTTTTTTTATTGTAGACAAAATTATGGTCGCTGAAATCTTAGGATTGTACAACGACGGTTTTAAATTGTATGGTTCTCTCGGATGGTGAGAATTCTACGGTATATTAGTCAATTGATAGATTTAACAAATATAGAAACTTCTTTAGAAAGGTGATCGCGACTGGTCTCTTCGAGGTCTGAAGACTGTCCCCCCTTGGTTGTCCATCTTCGCCTAAGATCCTTGGGCCCTTGTTCCTTGTCTCATCGCGTAGCTTCGGGAAAAACAGCCCTGGCGCTAATGACCCACTCAAGAGTCATACAACCCTATAGGCCACTAAGTTCCGCCGACGCATAAATAGAAACAACGAAAATCTTTTTTCACAAAATAGTGATGAACAATGAAGTATTGTTCACATGAAGTTCCGCTGATGCCGTATGGCCAATCGGTGCAGGTAGTTCTGGCAACTATGCTGATCTGGAATTGAAGATAAAAAAACGTACGTTTAGTATGATAATCAAACTTTTGTATGGCGGGATGCTTTTTTGAAATTTGGAAAAATACGAAAACGGTAAATTGTAGGGAAAAAAGTGGATTTTTGTCAGAAAATACAATTCCAGCATTTATTATTGATACATACGATAAAAAATCTTATAAACTGTGATCTGTGCGAAATTGACGTGAATCGAACGAATAAATCTTGAGATACGATGTTCACCGTTTCGCAAAACATATTAGAGAAAAATACTACATAAAATCGCAACTGGGCGGTCCGCCGTAGCGCAGTGGGCGATTCTCCACAAAAATAATCATAACTCGGTCAATATGTTCAAATTTACAAAATCTTGATTCCCACCTCAATTTAAGAGTCTAGGCTATAGAACTATGCAACAAAAAAATTATATATTTCTAATTTCAAGTATACCGAGACCCTCTAAGCCTCAGCAGTTGAACAAGTGCCTTATCGCATTTTTTCCCCTCTTCAACATGATTTTTCTCAACTGTCGACTCAATGATAAAATCTTCGATTACTCAATACTTTCAATTAAGGCGTTACCCCCACTTGTAGCGCAAAAAAGGCCTTTTTCATGAATTTTTTAAAAGAAAACTACAAAACTTTTTTAATCGATCAATATACCATCTTAAAGAACACATCTTGAAGAACTTTCAGTAATTTTTTTATTGAAAAATATTACATTGTTCAGTGGCAAATGGCCGTCAATGAAATAATGTTTTTATATACACGATTTGCGGTGACCAACATTGCGGCGAAGTGGATCATCTGAAAAAAAAATGCGGATGTATTTAGTCAAATATAAGTATAAACTAGTCTTTAATCGAAGGATTTTAAAAAATATTCATTTTTCACAAAATGGCGGACAGTCAAAGTTAATGGTTCGATTTTAACGAAAAAAAACGGCCGTTTTTTGGCTATAAAACGGCAATTTTTTTTGGAAAAAAAAATCGCACGATTAAAGACTACATTTTTATGTATTAAATAAGCCTGCAAAATTTCAAGAAGATCGGTTCATTAGTATTCGAGTAATCTTGGTCACCGACTTCAGAAATGCCATTTTGAGAAAAACGCGTTTAAAGTTTCTCTTTCAATTTTGTTCGGATCGACTTGAAATTTTCAGGACATATTCACAGATACTTATACTTCAAAAAAATGCAATAAAAAAAATCGATTTTTTTCAAAATCGCAAGTGGGGGTAACCCCTTAATTTATTCATTTTCTCCACATTTTTCCGTCAGCCTTTTAGCCTCATGAGTCTCGAAAGTGCTGAAGGTAAGATTTCCGAGACAGAGAAATATTGCCGCGGAACGTTTGCTAATGTTTGGCACAGCGGTGCGCGCCAGGTCGGAGAATATTCCCGTATATAAATACACAAAGTACACGTCGAAGCGTATTCACTCATGAGGGGAAAAAGAGAGACAGAGCGAGGCTGCGTAGGGGCGCCTCGGTGGCGTACCTCGGGCACCACTTCGTCACCTTGATTGCGCATAATGCACGTCTAAGTTACGAATAGTAGGAGGCTGTAACTAATTATGTCCTATTACGCTCTTGATTTCCCCGTGGAGCGAAAAATAGAGGAAATATATCAGATTGGGGAGCGAGAGAGAGAGAGAGAGAGAGGGTGGGTGAGGGGGTATGGAGGGTACGCTTGCCCCGAAGAGAGTAATAAGCGCCATTAAGATCCGGCCGCGCTCTCTTCCGTGAGAGCAGCTTCCTTTCTGCTCCTTGTAAGTCCGTTTCCTTTTTCAGTATCTTGGTCTCTTTCGCGCCTCCCCTTTTCGCCCGTTCTCTTATTCCGCATATTCGCATCCCTTTATACCCGGCTCGACGCTCCTCTCCGCGAAGGCGGAGGAGCTTCGGAGCGGCATCATGGATTGCTTATTAATGGCCGCGCGCTTTAGCCAATTAGAATAAATTAACGCTATTCATCACCGGTGGACGGCTCCACGTTTCTCTCCCGTTTTGGCCCCATGTATATCACCGTAAGCCATTTCTTTTTCCGAAAATAAAATTGCCCCCGACCTCATTCCAAGTCCCTTTTTAAATGATACCCTCTACGATTATGTTCCAATATTCGAAGCCCACTCAACGGTTATTGTTTTCGAAAAAAAAAACACACGTCGCAATTATGGGAGCTGTGAAAGTTTTTTTGCTGCTCAATCGGCACGTTCGTAGCCAACCTCCTCATTTGTTCTTGTTGCCGTAAAGTGTTTGTCATTGCATGATAATGGAATCCGCAGCGTTGTATTTCACGGGGGTAAAAAAAGGTTTAATAGCCGTGCCTCGCGTTTACGACCGTCCGTAATCAATTGGAGCGGCCTGGGCGCATTTTCCGTCGCCCTTAATTCCATCCCTATATAGGAGGTCTCGTACAGTTTCGTTTACGATTGCAGCTTGATTAGAATTTTGACCGAGGGACGAGACGTTCTCGCCTGGCGTCTTATCGGATTTAGCAGTGGTTGCTGAAGCAGTCTGGGTATTGGTTAATAGGTGGCAGCACGAGTGTGCTAGTGTGAGAGAGGGAGAAAGAGAGGGGGGGGGAAGAGTCTGAGAGATTCGGGTACTTCGGCTTCCTTGGTTAGATGGAAAGTTAAGGTTGGTCAGGGGCTTGAGGGTTGAGGGGTGGAGAACGAGAGAGGCTTTACTTAGCCGTAATCGGAAGATATTGCCAGGAGCACTGTACCAACGGCACTTTATCCAGCAGCCGCCTCTCTCTTCTTCAAGAAAGCACTAGGTGCGCAGCCCATGACTTGGGTGGTAACACACCACCGTGCCAGACCGTTATTAAAAGGCCAGAGAGGCCCCTTTATCTCACAATTCTCTTTTCTCCCCCATCCACCCACAACCCCCCCCCCCCCCCCCCCCCACTGACTCGCTCACTCTGTTTCTCACTCACCCTTCGAACCCTCGGCTAAGAGTGTTTCTGTGTCAACCTTTGTACTTTTAAGCAGGGATCTACAGTGGGTACGGTTATGTGCCGTACGTCTCCCGACGACGACCGAGAGTCGTCTCGGTCGAAACGCACAGAGAGCGGCATAGCAGCACCCTCGCGGTGCTCGTACCCGGCCACGATCCTCCCTGCAATACCCTAGTTCTCGAACAACCGGCAACGGGAACAACCCCCTTATACTTCCATAACTATAAAACGATACGTCGCCCGTTTCAACCTCCCCTAACGGCCAAAGTCTCGCCCGCGCTATCATTCCATTTTTTCTTCATTCACTCGCACACCGAGCGAAAAGCAAACCAGAGCATTTTTTGCCGACATTTCGCTTCGGCAACATTCACCGGATGGGTGTTTGCGTGGAAATATGTTCTTTCGCACTTTTATTTTTTTCGTGTTGAAAATGTGGAAGCCAGCGGCGGAATATTCTTTTTTTTCGAACGACAAAAGTACCCCGCGACGACAGAGTGCTGCGAGTGCTTTTTTTACGGCGGTTTTTTTTATGAGACATCGCGCGTTTCGGTTTTTTTTCACGTACGAGATATTCCGCGTGACGTTGCCTATCGCATTATTCGATAACGGGTCGATTCGTAATTACGGCAACAGGGGGTACGGATTCGCATGGGGAAAAAGGATGTTCCGTGATGGGAAAGCAGCAACCGCGCTGAATCGATGTGTGTATGGGAAAATTTGATTTTTGACTCCATCATCGATTTGACTTTCGGCAATGACAATCATATTTTCAGGGTAATTTTTTTTTGTCAGAATTTGAAACAATTGCGGATTTTGTTGTTTCTCACATAGCACAATTGAGGGGTCTTCTCACTTTAGATACTAAAAAAGTATATTTTCATGAATTTTTTGATAGGTTTGTATTATAGATATTGATATGAAAGTTGTTACAGTTAATAAATACACTTTCGAAATGAGTTAAACGAAGAAATTTAATTTATTTATGCACCCCAAACAAACTTTAAACACGTTTTTTCTCGAAACAACGTTTTTCAACGGTTTGTTGATAAAATCATCGAAACTATTGAACCGATCCTTATGAAATTTTTGCGGTGAGCAACGCCCTTCTGAACGAGGTTATCCAATATGAAAAAAAACCAAACAGATTTCGTTGGCATATTAGTTAATACTATGATTAATCGAAAGAATTTCCGAAATGTCAAAATTAAAAAATAATTACGCCAACAATTTAAAGTATACATAGGGAAAAAAATTCTTCCATGAAATACCAAATTTTTGCATCTACAAAAAGCCCAAAATTTTCAGAAAGATCGGTGCCGTGGTTTTTTAGATATTAAGGTCACCGAATTTGAAAACGCAGTTTCGAAAAAAAAAGACGTTTAAGGGGAAGGCCACAGTACAATTTTTTAAAAAATCGATATTTTCACTAAAACAGTGCTTTTTCATCATAAGAACAAGTTACTATTCGATTTATAGCAAGAACATTTTTTTTTCACCGACTTTGAGCGTATAACGTAAGCCCACCTCTGGCACGGGCGTAGAGTATGTAAAACTTTAATCTCGTTTTTTTTCGAAACAGCTTTTTTCCAATTGGCGTGACAAATAACTTGAACAATTTTCACTCGATTTACTTCGAATTTAAAATTTATATTCTTAATTGCATTTCGCAGAGAAGTACGCACGTAATTTCTGATTAATCGAAAACTTTTCATTTTATGAGCAGTTTTATTCAAAATTTTTCACTGAAAATTAATTTCAAATACCTACAATTTTTGAACCAAACAATATTTTTTAAATTCCGTACGTACTTCTCTAGGTATTCCAATGTAGATTGACGAGAATTTTTGTTTTTTCTTCTAGGTAAAAAATTGTGGATGCTTAATGTCACGCCGTGGCGCGTCTAAAAAAAAGACAACAAAAGAAAATATTAGCAGTCAGCCGTTTTGTACATCGAAAAAAAATATATATTTTTTTTCTAACAGCTTAATATTCATACTAAATAGATGTGTAGTTACTTTTATGAGTTAATCACTTTTTCATGCGAAAACAAATTGTTAAAATCGCACATGATATTATACCCGTTACTGTGGCCTAACACCTTAAAGTGTTAAGCGACGCTGCAAGCGTTTCGACGGGTGTCAACATAGCCTATAAAACTGTCAATTTTGATCCAGTCATCTCGAAACTTTCAGGAAAAATTCATAAGACATACTGTCAAAATATATTGGTTTTGAAGAAAGAGATTTTTCGACTTCTACAACTAAGCATGACCCCTTGATGTCGTTTGGATAAAATCGAATATGACTTTCGAAAACATTTGCCGTCAATATCCAACACAATATTCTGCATGTGTATAGTGTATAGTTCTTTTTCTACTCCATCGGTATATGATAAAAAAAATCACGAGCCGAAGGGACGTGATGTAAAAAAAATCAATGGATATGAAAAATCATGTTGATTTGACGCGAATGCCTCTCATGCGTCGTGCGCTAGAAAATGAAAAGCTGTAATCCAAGTGGTTTGACAAATAAAGTTATACGCGTTACGGCATTTCGTTCATCAATAGTCGATATTTATCTATATATATCAATGTCATTCGCCATATAATCTGCTCTCGTCAAGAAGTACGCGTAAAAACGTCGATTGATAATAACGCCAAGCTCAGCGTTAAGCCCGTCAACGGCCTAGTCGTGGCGCAATATCACTGAAAAATAATTTACGATCGCGAAAATAAAATATCCAACCGTACCATACATACGTTTGTGTGTGCGGGTGTGTAGAGCGGAAAATGGCGTTGATGGATTCGAAGCATCCTTCCATCTCTGTGATGCTTCTCGACACTCAGATACGTTCCGGCAGAGATCGGGGATAATTTACGGATTCAGCGGATTCGCTTTCATATTCGTTACATAAGCTTCGATGGATTGCGATCGTACGGCAATGTAAATTTGACTCCCATCGATTATTACAAATCTTCAGACTTAACGTTTTCTACTCCACTTTCATCCCTCGTACTATCCCGCTTATCCGCTGCGTTTCCGGAATTTATAGTTCACAGCGAAGATCGGAATTAAATTAATCGGCCATCCGAAAGGGATTTTCGAAGAATAATTGCGAAAAATCTACTACGTAGGAGATAAATTTTCACGTGTGCCGATTTTTTTTTTCGTTATTGAATAATTACGAAGGTTTGGAGAATCACAACGCAGAATATAATTCCGTTGAAAAATAAATCGTTTCTTTTTTCATTCTCATCCAGCCCACTTGGATATCTTCGCTCTCTCTTTCCCTCGGACCTTCGGGTGTTTCCCTTCCGTTGGCGTCCGTGAAATAGGTCTGCCTCTACAACTATCATATGTCGTCCTTTTTTCGTTCTTCACTCCTGTCGCTTGTATTTCACCATATATTTTGACGTCCCTATTCCCCAACGTCCCCGTGAACATTCCACCTATCCACCCGTCACAATTCTCTCGCTGATATGGCATACACCTATACGCTCACTCGGCAACACACGTATGCACATATTGCATCTGGAGTCCCCTGTATGGCGGCACAGCTCTTGGCGTTTCATCCCCCCCCCCCCCCACACGGGGTGACGCGTTCCAACACCGATAGCTCGCGCGACGTGATGTCCTGTGTGCCAGCATTCGGTGTTCACGTCATCGGGGTGGTACATTATTTTCGAGAGATTATCCGGCGTGCAGAACATTGCGAACGGTTGCCGACTATATGGTATACCTGCGGACCCGGGCGAACACGCCACTGACACATGCCTCGCCACACATTCGCACATTACCACCGAGAACTTGTAAACTTTTTTTTTTCTTCCCCCGAAATATTTTCCCTTTTGGTAGCAGCCGCCGTGTCCAACGATGTAATTGCGAGAGAAAAAAAAACGGCGCCGCGTATACTTGTCACTCAACGCTGTATGACGTATTTGTTGTGATAGCCGCGTTCGCATTTGGTTTAAATTTACCGAATGTCTTGCAATTCATTCACGCCAGTGTATTCCTGTGGCGTGTGAAATACATCGGGGCTGTGACATATCAGAATATAAAATGATGGTTCAGCGATAGCTCGTGCATAAATAGATTTGGCAGTATTTTACAATCATGCCAGACCTTGCTCGTTACGTTACATCATATGACGGATGTCCCTTTAGTTTGTGGGACTACATTATATTTTTAATTTGTGGCGTATTGAGAAAAAAAGGTATTGAAAGTAATGGATTAGCACTCCGTGGTAATGGAGTCGAATTGAGCCCAATGCCAAATTGGGGCCGGACGGAGGTACGTTCTTGGCGTCTATTGGAGTTTAGCTGCCCCCCCATATAGGGTCGCCTATCGTAATAAAAATGCCAGCATTCAGCCATTAAACGGCTTGCTGATAATCGGCCAATAATTCGTCGACCAGCATTGGGGTATCGTAGCCGGATGAACGGCTTGCCAGATCTATGCCAGCCATTGGTAGGCCAATACCATCGCACCGATGATATGGCGTTCAGCATTGGGGTATCGTAGCCGGATGAACGGCTTGCCAGATCTATGCCAGCCATTGGTGGGCCAATACCATCGCACCGATAATATGGCGATCAGCATTGGGGTATCGTAGGCGGATAAACGGCTTGTCAGATCTATTCCAGCCATTGATGGTTTGTTTTTGGGCGTTTTGCAAATGCAGGTCGTTAAACTGTAACACGTAAAAACAAGGGATAAGGTTTCGAAAAGCATATCCCACTGATGAAGCTGAAATTTTGCACCGATCTTCTTTTCAATATTTTAAGAGAACCTTTAAAAGGACATTGGCGACTGGCAATAGTTTTCGATACATCGTATATTGAAAGTTATTTATTGTACTGCGCTTCTACTATATTAAATAAACCCAAACAAACCCATCCCACATGGCAAGTGATATGCACATACGGGCGAGCACTGTTTGCCAGGAAGCAGCGCGGCCGGAGGAGTGGGGGGTATCTATCGGATATATAGATATACTCGTATGGCGTGAAATAATAAACTTTACAATGCGATATATCGAAAACTATTGCTAGTCGTCAAAAATCCGTTAACGGTTTCTCTTAGGATAATGAGAGGAAGTTCGGTGCAAAATTTCAGCTCGGTCAGAGGAGTATGCTTTTCAGAACTTCACCCAAAACGAGGGAGTTATTTTTACATCCTAAATGGCCCAAAAAAAATTGTCGGTAAACTTTAATGTCACGAATAAAATTATCGGCATAAAAGTAAGGAACGATCAAACGATGGATTCTGTAAGTGTTAGAATGGCTAAGTGGGTAGGGCGCTCGACACTAGATCGAAAGGCGTGGGTTCGATCCCGATGAAAGGTAAAAACTTGAACAATGCAGAAAGCGTTTTTAATGCAATTATTCTATGTACATGGACATAAGTAAAGCATAAGAAAACAAAAAATATACTACTAGAATTTTTATATTCATAATTTGTCAATTTTTTGTTTTTCATTTCCGGCAGAAGATCCGGCAGCCGTTGCTGGGCCAATATAGGCGTATGATAGTTGGCCAAGTCTTAGCAGCCATTCATGGTTTACCATTACCAACCATGCGTGGTGCGGATCTGGCCCGTTTATATAGCCATTACCGCGCCATCGTTTGTTCTCTGGCAACCACTCGTGGGCCATTACTGTGCCGATTGTAAAACCCTATTTGGGCCCTGCATCGAAGGATTGAAGTTCCCGCTGTAGAGACTGACAGTTTTTCAATTGCAGCGCAAGCTTGTCAGAGACCGTTTTTCGGAAAGTATTTTCGCGAGCTGGCCGTTTGCAGATGCGAGAATAAGTACCTGTTTTGGAACGTCCAGAAAGGTGATATTTTTTATCCAACGGTACCTCAATAGTATCGACCATGAAATATAGCAAACCATATTTAAGGCTTTACACCTAGCTCTTGGCGGGAAAAGAGAAGAATTTTCGTGCATTTATTTTATGGGAAAACATGTACAGGTTTACAATTTTTTTTATTAAAAAATATTTATAAATGTGGTAGATACAACGATTTTTGTGCAGATTTGACAAACGTCCTACGCGATGACCGCTGCTGCTCGGAAACAAATCAACTGACAGAAAAAAATCAAACGTATTTAGTTTTTGAAAGAAACTATCTAGTGCTTAAGCAAAGGATTTAGTAAAATATTGATTTTAGGGGGAAAAACGGCTGCAGTCCGAAGTGAATCGATTTTCGGTGATAAAAACGCTTTATTTTCGTTGATAAATAATAAACTACGTATTGAAAAACCATGCCCTTGTTCGAGCATTGCTTTTTAATATGTAAAAGAAGCTTATACAATTTAAAATTTTATGCGCCCATAACGCCCTCAATTTCGTACGGATCGACTCGGAATTTTTTGAGAATATTTCGGAAATGTTATACTTTGAGAATCCGCCGAAACCGAAAAATCGATATTTAAAAAACTTTCAACTAGGTGTAGGCCCTTAGAAATTAAATAATTATGATTTTAAGTGAAAGTCCACCCCTTTTCGGAATTTTCATGTTCAAGATTTTTTTTCACGTTCATCCCATGAAAAAATTGCCAACACAAACAATACGGCCGATCTCTGGTCCAGTACGGGCTAACCGATTGTGGGCAACCGGTGTTGGCACAACGTTGAAACAATGGTTCTACCATTTCTCAACCAATGCTCATAAACTGCTCATAAAATAAAAAGTTTTCGATTAATCAGAAATTCCGTACGTACTTCTCTGCGAAATGCAATTAGGACCATAACTTTTAAATTTGAAGTAAATCGGGTGAAAATCGTTGAAGTCAAGAATTTGTCACGCCAATTGGAAAAAAAGCTGTTTCGAGAAGTTTCGAGTAGTCGGCCATTTTGTACATCGAAAAAAAAATCTAGCAACTTGATATTCATACTCAATACATGTGTTATTAATTTTATAAGTAAATCACTTTTTCATAGGAAAAAAATATTGTTAAATTCGCACATGATTTTATGTCCGTTACTGTGGCCTCAGGCCTTAATAAAACACTCACATAATATAATATTGATCGAAACTCGGGGCATTATGGAAATCACTGTTTCTAATGTTCCGGACCAACGTCGGTACGATATTGGCTAGAAGCGTCGAGTCCGTTTTAGTACCAACGCTGGCACAATATTGGCTGAAACTTGGGCCGGCACGAGCGTCGGGACCAATGCTGGCATGATATTTGCTGTTACTCGGACCAACCTTGGCACTAGTGTCGGTTCCGTTTCAAGTCCAATATCGATACGGTATCGGTAACCAGTCTTGGCCCGAGGATATCATTTCGACAATGATACATTAATGTATCGACACTTATGCCAGGGAATGGCCATCCATAGAATAGAGGTGACCCAGTACTGCGCCAGTGTCAAACCCATTGTAATTTTTTAATGGTCAATTATGCGATTTCTTACGTTAATGAGGACTTCCCTTATTTTAGAATGTAAACTGTTGAATTCAGATTTTTTATACCCGGACCACTATTCTTCGTACGGCAACCCTTTGTATCTGGGTCATTATGACCCCGTGTGGCTAGGGCGGAACTTTCCAGAAATATAGACCACGTAGGATCAAGTAGTGTGGAATTTTTCTTCACGTATATGACACAACAATATAAATATTCATAACTTAAGTAAAACTTTATGTAAAGAATACATACTGCTGATAGCTCTTATCGTGATTCCATGTACTATTCCGAGCCACACCTCATTATCTCCAATCGCTTGAGCTATAAAAGTTCTTAGGAATACTTATTTAATGCAGCCATCTTAACGCGCAATTTGTATATCCACATCACTTAGCCTAATCAAGATCTTATATCGTTAATTTTATTCAGGGCCATAAAAACTGCTCGTTATCCCGACACGACGAACTTGCAGTAAAGCGCGAGTGATGTTGCAGTGAAGTTCTACGAGCATAAAATATAATTGGCATGCAGAGCCACGCCTTGGGTCAGGATGATATAGACTCGTAAAGTTATGGCGTTTCGTAAATCATCAACCTCGAGTAAAACCATTGAGGGTGGGTAGAGAACTTGCTACAATATCGTGATATTTCGGCCGAAGTATAGCGCGATAAAACTAGATACCGGAAACTAATGGTTGGCCAGATTTTCTCTCGCGTGCAGTTACGTTTTTCGGTTGGATCAGCAAGTTTTCTCGGTCCGCTTAGGGGACGGAAAACCGATCGATTAGGGATCGTGAAGGGTTGCGGAAGTAGTGTATGTGGTTGGATGTTCTTTGGCAACGATTGTGTGCTGATCCAAAGTACGACGACGCCCCTTGTTCGAGTAATGAAGCATTCTTTCCAGACTGGGGGGTTTACTTTGGCCAAACTTTGCTCCTCTCTTCTGTGCTGGTTCTTTGTCTCTCTATCTATCTCTGCCTTTGCCGCTCTTCGTTTCTCTCTCTCTCTCTCTCTCTCTCTCTCTCTCACTCTTGCCATCTCTTTTTCTCATCCCGTCTGCTTTGCCCTTTCTTTCCTCGCTCATGCGGCATCTCGTAAGCTGCAGAAACTAACACTCGGTATCCACTTTGCCGTAGGGTTTGGGGTGAGTGAGCTAAACGTGAATTGTGTGTTTACTTTGCGAAACGAGTATTAGGTATATAGAGCTTTACGGGTCCGGGCCTCGTGTGTATGCAGCAGCAAATGCTACTCGGAGAGAGCTCTTTCTGCGATGCCTCTGCGCTCCTCGAATGTCGTCCTTGGATGTTCAACTGCCATTCAACTCGCGTGTTCTCCACTAACCTACATAATTAACTCAGCATCCTCTGGCTCTCATTTGTGGCCTGGGCTTACCAACTTCGAACACGCTCGAATCGAGAAAACGTTCGTAGCAAAGCTAAAAGGCACAGCGGCGAATATACGGTTTAGTATTTCTCTCTTTTTACACCGTTTTAGCGCAGCTTCGTACTGAGTCGCCCTCGTCACCATCATCACTGTGCCGTTGATGCATCATCCTGCATGCAACGAGAAGTTAGGGAGTTGCCCGAAATATCGTGTTCAGAAATGATGGTTGACGGACTAACACGCGAATACATTCTTTTTCATTGCGAATGAAACGTCATTTTTGCATTCATTCACAGGTTTTTTTGCAGCGTCCGTTATGGCGACTAGCAGTCTTGATGACTGAACGACCCACGTACCAACTTGGAGATCTCCGAAAGGGAGATCTCCAAGGCATCCAAAATATGCTTTTCGGCATCAAAAAGATGCCTCACGACCGACCTGGGTATAAATACAATTTTTTGCTAAATCTTTTGACAGAGAAAAGTGGATCGATAACATACCGCGAGTTAAAGATCTGTTTTCTTTCAGGGATGTTTGTCTGAGGTACCATCTATAGCCAGGTTCGAGGTTTATTCAGGTACAAGCATTGCGAAATCGAGAAAACTCATCGCAGGCATCGCGAGCGCAAGCTCGCCCGGGGGCTGTTGTGTAAATTTTACGTCTGATTGAAAAGCTCCGCACTCAAATATTGGATGATAAATCACAGCAAGAGAGAGCCCTCTTGAATTTACCCACCGCCCAAGCGAGCCGGTATATATGGCAGTGTAGAATCAGCGTGTTTTATTTTCGTTGTTTGCTTCGCCTTTCTTTTTTCCCGATCAGACTAAACACTAACTTTCCTGGTATCATCCTCTCGAGTCGCGTTTCTACTTTTAACGACGCGAACATTTGACAGAATTATGATGCTTGATTATTCTGTTGAAAAAAATATTTTTTCAATTCATAGCAATTGGAGAGCATATCCAGTCATGCGCTAAGATATTGTGTCGACAATTATGGTAGATGCTATTTCATTTCCTAGTTTTATCCATTAACGTCCATTGAGGAAGCAGAAAAATGGGGTATAAACATTCGATGCGTGAATCACGATCTCCAATAGTTAGAGCAGTGTTCAACTTTTGAAAAACTGGAATAATCAAAATCTGAGGCTATTATACATCAGAATAAGGCAGACAACGGGTTTCAGCGCCTCTCACATCATCGAGCCGAAGTTGACATCATGTGATGTGAAGTGATCATAACTCCAGATCCGTTACTGTAATCCGCGATATTCAAGCAGTGAAGTCAGCACCATTGTAGTTTCGAGCTTGTATCGTATTTGGCAAACGATTAAACGAGCTTGATGCATGATCAATAAATGCAAAGGTTTTTTTTTCTGCGGTGAATATGAAATTGCCTATCGGAGATTGTTAATATGAAGTGGAGAATTACTGCGATCAAAGTACCAGCCATGTCCATCAAGACCTGCGGTTCCTTTTTTTCATTTCCCTCAAGCTGGATTTGTCGACGCCTACTCCATTGCTCCTTGTGCGGTACCCTCTTCATTTTTTCGTTTATTCTCCTTCGCTTCGGGCAGTTGAAACGGCAGACAGTTACGAGCGGACAGGTAGTTATTCGATTTGCATGAGAATGAAATTGTGATCGATTGGTGTATATTGGGTGTGAATCGAGGGAACGACAGTGACGCGGTAGCAGCCATGTCTCCCAGATTTCTCGCCCCTACGAATATGTCTCCGTACGAGTGCTGTTCTCATCTCTAAACTCGGCTTAACGCTCACCCAATGGGGCTCCCCTAGACTTGGCATGACTGCATCAGGAATGCACCAAAGTGACTCAACATATCAACGAATAGATGGACGTATACAGATAGATGAATACTTTCTCGGGTCCAATTTACCAGCAATTCCGAGCTGTTCACGATTTAGGTCATTTGCCCTATACCAAAGTGACTTTCATACACATATTCGTGTAACGCCCTCACATTTACCCAAAGAATACTTTCATTTCTTCCTACAAGAAATTCCTTCGGCCACTATAACGACCCCATTTGCTTTCTATCACGCTGAAGAAGGCGATTAACGGTAAGAAAAGAACACTTGTATGTACTTGATGACGTGCCGCTGTTGCCTCTGTTCTCAGAGAAAATCCGAAAACACTCCGCATTGTTTCAAAGCCAGCCCATTGTTCCACGCGGAAAAAACGGGCGGAGCTTGTGTTATTTGCAAACGGCGATTTTTTGCATCGGGTTATTGCATTGTCCGTCGTAATTTTTCTCACAAGAAACATCACTTTGGTGTCCGCCTTCGAGTTTGTTGAAGCTCATGTATATACTACAGCATTAAAAACTATAAGATTCATTTTTTTAGAGGCGGAAAAACTGTTTTCAGAGGTGAGACCACCTCTTAGAGTGAAGCACGATACGGGTTGGTTTTGCAGTTTCACCCGCAAGCAGTCCACCGACTTCAGTGGAATAAAGATGAAAATTCTGCTCGTGCAAAACCACTTTGATGAAAAAATTTAAGTCAAGGGATAAACCAGTTTCTTATCGCAGTTGTTTTTTTCTGTATGTGTATTCTGATTGGTGAAATTCGATACTCTGTCTTTGAAATTCTGCCAAAAGTAGACGAACAATAGGGGCTCATTAGACTGAACCGCGTTTCCAAACATCACGAAGAGATTGAGCATCGACGATTCAGTGAAACCACTAATTTTTAGCTTCGGTGAGGAAAACATTTGGATTTTAAATATTTTTTTACAAGTACATATCGATGTATTTTTACACCCTGAATACGAATGCACTAATAATTTCCCCCAAGATCCTCAATTTTAATTGAAAATCGTCGAAAACATATAAAATGTGGTTTGCCTCTTTGAGCTTGCTATCCAGCAAAGTACAGAAGTACGTAAACTTTAATTTTGTCTCCCCGTCAAAGTGTTACGCGTTACGCTCAATTTAATACTTCTCTTCCAAAGGTGTGCGGAGAGAAAGACAAATAAAGGGATGGATCAACCCCTGATTTTTGTTTTTATCAATGTACCCATAGCTGATTTCTAATCATTTTGGATTAGAAGAATTTTCGTTTCTGTTTCCCTGAAATCGGTGCACTGGTTGCGGGTGAAACTGCAAAATCACCCCTTGAGACGCTTCACTCTAAGGGGTGGTACTATCCCTTGAAACTGTTTGTCCGCCGATAAAAAAAGACGTATCGAATAGATTTTCATGCTCTACCATATACATGAGCCTCAGTCAAATCGATAGTGGACACCAAAATGATGATCATTTTTAGAACATCAAACGTCTCGTGTAACAGATCAAGTTGGTATCGTCTAGTATCCAACGATGACCGAGAATATTACATAATTTTGGTACACGATGGTATAAGACAATCTTGTCTCATGCTGTCTTTTCCTGTTTACCGCGCCGCGGAAAATTCTATACTTCTTCTATTTAACGAGGCACCAAAGAATGCGAGATGTGTACGCGAGTACGGATCCTTAATGAAATGAAATGCGTAGGAAATATTTAATAAGTTTCCGCTACCCAAGTCCAGGCCGACTTGGCTCGCTCGCGTTCTTTCTCGCTCTCTTCCTATCTTTCACTGGCATCCGGGCTGACGTCCTTAGCGAATTCTCCTTCGGAGCATTCTAAACGTAAATTAAAGACCCGAGAGCCGTCTCCGGCAGCCATTCTGGCATCTTTGTATTTTCCTTTCCTCGTCGAGACGCGACGACAACGGTTTCCGTCGCTTCGTGTTGGTCCAGGTCCTTCGCCTTCTTAAGAATGTACGCACTTCCGTAGGGAGAGCACAGTCCTCACGATTTCCCGGTGCCTTTCCTCCCGTGCTGATGTTTCGCTGAAAGCACGGAAATTCCACTCGGCGCCGGAATAATTGAGGAATTTCCAGATTTTCCCTTTTCGTGTCAAGGCCATTTTCCTGCCCGTGAAAGATCCACAAAAGTTTGGAATAGAGGCAAAGAAGTGTCATTGTGAGCCGATTGAAATTTCCACCCTTCCTTGCCTCCTTTTCTGTATGTGTCATTTCTCCTGCCGGTACCTTTACCTCTTGTTCAGCTCGGCAAAAGAAACTACCTACAAAGGTTGAAGGCATCTGTGAATGAAGTAAGAGGTTTAGAAAATCTGCACGAAAATTTGACCGACAGTTTTGTCCGCCGTAGTTTGTCGAAAAACCTAAGGTCGCGAATAATCTGACTGCCCGAAAAGAGGCCCCCCGAGCCCCTTATCGAATCGTCGAAGAAAGTCCTCCTAACGATGCTATCCACGGAACAGTAACTTTGGGTGCGGAGTTCCAACCCGTATGCCCGCATGAAGGTTGCGAAGTAGAACAAAGTGCTCTGAGGTGACCCTTATGACATGAGTTGCATTCAGTTTGCGTATGCAAAAAAGCCGCGCATATGATCACTTCACAAAACTGAAGGATCCGGAACCCTCCAACGATGACACTCGGCACATGATGATTTTTTAATCGTTTGAGATCTACCGCGAGACCGCATTTACACACAAGAAAAAATACTACAATGTAGTTCACCTTGCTTAGATGGTGGATGACGTTTCAAAAGAAACACAAATCCGCAAAACTCAATGGAATATTCCAAAAGAAGTTTTCCGGTTCCTCGTGCGGATGAGCTCACCCTTAGGCATCCTTAGTTACACACGTCGACAAAGTTTTCAATGTTGGCTGGGGGGTCTTGTGGGAAGGAGCAAAGTAAGAGCCGAGAGAGCGATGATGCGTCGAAGTAGTCGTACAGCATCGTGATCTGTGAGGCAAGGCCCACCTACCTACGGCATGTAACAATCTCTGTACCGCCGTATCTAGTATATAGACGGGAAAGCAGAAGTGGCGCACGGGGAAAACCGGTGGGAAGGATAGAGGATTGAGGGAAAGGCGGTGAAGGTACGTGAGCGTTAAGGCTAGGCACATGAGAGAGAGAGAACCGCGGGTGGCGAACACGCGCGCGGCACATGGCATTGCTACAGCAGCATGCGCGGGTAGGTTACATTTGCATATGAAAACCAGGAAGTCTCGGGGCTCGGCTCTCACGAAAACCCGAAGGAGTAGAGCTAGGCTAGCCGGTCTTCGTTGGCAACTAGGCTGCAGCGGAGCTAACTCCAGCCCGCTATCCCGGAGACCGTCTTAAATATTCAATGACGTCACGTTCTCAACTCGGGATGCAGATTAGCGCATGGCGAATCACATGTTCCTTCGGGGACTTGATTTTGTATCCAGCAGACTTGCTCGGCAGTTCCCGTATCCTCTGCCACTCGGTCCTCAGACCTCTTTACCAAAACCTATCTCTCTCGGCCTATTTCAAGCCCTCCGACTTCTTTGGTTTGTATCGTGTTTCGCGTATATACCTATGGACCATACGGTGAAGGAGTGAACCGGAGACATCCAAGCTCGTGGTTTGCCCGCAATCGTGGAATTGAACTTCATGTTTCTGTTGAAAGCTTCAAAGTGGCTGGTAGTCAATTACGCTGCGCTGAGAATTACATGGGGGCCGACAGAGGGCTTTCTCTGGCGCTTTTCTTCTTTTCACTTTGGACACACCCCAGTCAGGTCCTCTTTATCACGAAGAACATGTATTCCACGCTATTCTAACGGTTTCGCGCGATCGTCTGTTGTTTTTCTTTCTTCCCTGCCGTGCGCCCTCTGGATCTTTAGTTTTAATTACCGAGAACACCCTGACGTTTATTGCTGCCTCTTGTGGCGCGTTGCCACCGCACCCGACCTCGTCCCGTTTCTCCCTTGGCGCTGGAACGTTCTATCTAGCTAGGGGTTGGCTCAGCAGGGATAGGTCGGCAGTACCGAATCCTCTTTGCGAGGTAGACAAGAAAGAAGGGGAAGCCCGGAGATGGATTCTTGAAAGCGGACAGGTTACGAAATGAACTTCCTCCGGCCGTTGGGAAGGAGACTGGGTCTTCCGTCCACGAAAACGACTGAGTGAGTTTCTCCCATCGGGCTCTGTTATTTTTCATGGAAATGTTCATCGAGAACGAGCATCTCATAAAGGTCCCCACGATCTTCGTCTTTATTTCGATGAACAGTGGACGATGAAACCTTGATAGCCAAAGCGAGGAGTAGTTATTTCTGATACATGAATCGACAACTATAATGGCAACTCCTAATTTTACCAGAGGCAGCGATCCATCCCTTTGGATTCTGTCAAGATTCTCTTTTTTTGTACACCGCGTTATTGTCGTATTCTAGAAATTGAATTTCACATAAAAAATGTTAATACCATTTGCAAGAGATACAAATTAATACTCGTTGATTCCTCTCGGAAGGCACAGAAAATGCTGTGACAAAATTGATTTTGGTGAATTTTAACTTCCCCCTGGATAAAACTTCACGTGATAGGAACAAGCTGGCCTCGGCCGTGTGGCACGTCTCCATCCTATATAACACAAAATGGAGAAGAATATGAGAAAGAAGAAGGGCGATAAGGAGAGAGGTGCACGCTCACACTCGAAAGTACTCGATACATCGTGTTCACGAACCTATAATTGGCTCGGCTCTGCAATAAAGTTCCAGTGGCCAGCTTAGATATCCCCGTTGGACGATCCAATGGTGATATAGTGACGATAACCTTCCGCGCACACGTTGAATCTCTCACCCTCTTCCTTTCTCTCTCGCTCTCTCTCTCTCTCCCATGCACATATACACATTCACACAGCTTTCCTCAAACCTGTTTCTGATCACAGTCTGCTGCTCGTAGTATCAGAGCATGTAGCAATAGGATACTATAACTGTGTATACTAACTGGTCCAGGGTATACCGGTTGGAAGAAGCACCTTGCTTCCACAATCCTTCTCACCCACTTACTCCTCGATTTACTGCTACTTCTCCGCCTCCTAGACTCTCACTCTATATTGGGGTACTATACTCTATCACCCTGTGGGCTTTTCTACTCTTACAGCGAATTTATCACGATGAAAGACAAGGTATCTTCAGATGTTTTTTTTAATTCGACGATACTTATCTCTTCCGGATCTGTATCGAACACAGTTCCGAGCGGATTAGGTTCCCTCATGACACCTCACTGATGATACCAGAGCGGGCTCGTAGAGTAGAAAAGACTTCTGCAGTTGCGCAACGTGGGTGGTCTCGATGTTGTCTTCATTATGAGAGCATCGGGTCTTAGCGAAAAGCAATAAAAATGTACGTACTACAACAGATTACCCTTTCGCAGCCGCAACAGCTAATCACGGCTTAGCCCGCGGATACCTAGAGTAGCAACACTAACATCAATATACAAAGTTACATGGACGCGCTGCGTAGCTGCAGATGAGAAGAAGAGGCTCATGCTGTTGGGGGTGAGAATCTACCAGCGAAGGCCGCAGTATCGGAGATGATGAACGAGGGATTATTTTCATCGGGATAGCACTCACCCCCGTGGCAGCCTCGGTTTCCGAGATCCCACCGACATACGCTACCGACGAAAAGTTTCCGATAAATTTCAACTTTTCTCCCGCAACAATAAGTTCGCCGTCTCGCTTCCTCTCGCACGTTTTACTTTCCGTGGTTATACGAGTCGATACCGGAAACAGTCATCCTTCATAATCGATTATTAACGAAGGCGTTCGCAAGGCGCTAAGAAAGGGGCGAGGTCGTACGTTCCTGAAAGGCGCCACATATTGCCTTTCGTTCGCAATTGCCACGTTAGGCCGAGGAGTTTGATGTGAGAGCATTGAACGGGGGAGGGGGTGGGTCCGCCACCCCTCTTGTGTATAAATAGAATCCCCATACGAATAAGCGGTAAGAGTCGTTGAAAGAAAAAGGTCGTCATAGTTGGCGGGGGTGGAGGTTAGCGTGGGAGCACCAGGTGCTACCTCGACCGTTCAGTCTCATTCAATCAATCGATCGAGGAATTACGGAACTGCTTGATGGTTGCTGCCATGTACGGGGGATAGGGAATATGGAGCGTTCTTCCGATAAATATAATTTCTGCGTGCGCAATATACGACGAGTGGACCTGTATTGCAATTCCAGACGGTCTCTCGATAGCTCCGGACCGTTGGACGACCAGTCGAATCAAGTGAAACTCGGCTTGACTGAAGATCCCCAAATGAAGATGCTAATATATTCCGACGAAGAAAGGAAGAGGAGACAATAGCAAGATCCGTTGTTGGGCTACCGATATAACCGATGATTTTGGGGTATCCAATTTCGTTATAGAGACGGTTATCAAATTTCTACAAATTTGTCATGTACCAAGCTAACTCTCGCAGCTAAATGTCCGTTCCGGTATCACTTCCTCATACACATGGCACGTTTCGCCAAGTTATGAGCGCGACTTCGAACTTTGTCACTGGTCCGCGTTGGGTTTGATGAGAGAGCGTGTGTGTGTGTCTGGGAGTGGAAGAAGAACGTTACCCCGAGGTGGATAACTAAGGCTTAGAGGATGGTTATAGCAGCTGCACGGTGCTACCACTATTGCTGCGTGAGGCGCTGCATGACGTGCAGTTTGGTAACGGCAGGTGCTTCAGCCACGGGAACCACAGTTTAATTACTGAAGACCCCTTGCCAACTGATTGACGAAGGGGACCATGAAGTGAACGTCGCGCAGCTAGCTCCATCTCACTTGCCAACGTGAATTGGCTCGCTGGAAATACTGTCACGTGCACGAAGCGGCAATTGATCTAGGTGGTCCTCTCGATTGACCTCCCCGAAGTCGTTATACGTAATACCTTCCGTATAACGACAATGATAATGACGTCAATGAAGACACTAGATTGAAGAACCCATTTTCTTGATATCCCCCTTCTCTCTCTCTCTCTCTCTCTCTCTCTCTCTCTCTCTCTCTCTTTCTCTCTCTCTCCATTTTTCTCCGCCTCTTATACGAAACAAAGTTCTCGAAAAAATGGAAACGGAGATGATTGTGACATCGATGCCTCCTGATTCCGTTAGGAAACAATGGAATATCTGTATGAACAATTGTATGGCCAGAACTCTGGGGCATCGAGAGTTCGGTACATAAATGACACTTATCTTTCTGCAGCTTCCTGCTAACTATAGAATCAGTGATATACATACATATATATGACTCACTGTACTGGAAATGCGTAGGCTACAGTGGAACATGGCACGAGACGCATAGCCTGGTACATGAGACAAGCTCGGATATTCAGAGGGCTGGAAGGGGGCTTTAGAATTTGTCTCCGTCGTTATAACGAGCCTCTCGTTACATAATAACGAGCAGGAGTTGCTCCCTCCGCTTCGTTTGCGAGAGAGCCTGGATCCACTGCAACATCGGACCTTCATACCTAGCTTTCTCTCTCTCTCCCCTCTCTCCTCTCTCTAGATTTTGGTCTCCAGTCCTCTTTCTCTCATACGTACACTCTGGAGACGCCTCCTCAAGCTCGCCCGTTGCATCCTTTGGTTTATTTTCCCCAGCAACACCGGATATAAACCATTCCGACGAGCCTAAGGGTGACTCCACTGTCATCCGGAGTCAACGAAATCCGAGTTACGAGGTCAAGTCCGGACTTTGACATGAGGAGAGAGGGGAGCAGAGAGACCAGAGAAAGAGTGAGAGGAGGGAGATTCCCGAGCTTAGCTCTCACGCTTCAAGATTAATTGTGTCGCTTTCCGCTCGAGATATTTCGGTGAAAAGTTTTCGACAGCTCTGGCAACCCTCCCATGGACAATAGAACCATGCTATCCAGTAGATTAGGGCAGTATGTATAACGACAACCTCCTCCTCATTCGTTGCCGTTGGAATGCAGTGGAAATTCATACTTATTTTTTCTCATATTTTTTCCTTTCCTTACTTTTCTTGCAATTTCAAATATTTCATTAGGACGTTGAATAAGTTCTCGCTGTTTTCCAACAGATGTCGTTACTAGAACTGCGTAGTTTAAGATGGTAATGCATCTATACAGAAGTACTATAAGCGAGATTGAAATTTAGTGTATGTCGTTTCGCCGAAGTGTTGATAACTTTTTTTTTTATAGTGTTGTGCATGTCAAATTTCGTGCCAAAAAATGAGTATTTGCGGGGGGAATTTTACTGCACTACTTTATTCATATAAAATCTGCAGCTGAAGCAAACAGAATTCTTGTTGAGACTTACGGCGACCATGCTCTGTCTCAAACAACATGCAGAGATTGGTTTAGGCGCTTAAAAAATAATGATTTCGATGTGTTGAACTGGAGACATTACTTCATAAATACTCATACCAGATGCTAGCTGAACTTGCAGAAACATTAGGAGTTGTTCACACAACAGTTTCGAAACGTTTGCAAACATGAGGAATGATTTAAAAAAATGAGTAGCACTCATTTTCGTGAAAAAAAAAACAGCGAGAACTTACAAGGAAAGGTTGCGAGGTCGATCTCTCCGATTTCGATGAAATTCGGCATGCTCATAGAATGGGTAAAAATAGGCGACACGTATTTTTTTTAATCTGCGGAACCCGACTTATAAGGGTTGAAACGCATCGTCGAAAATTTGGGTGTCGAAAAAAACCCCTCGAAAAATGGGTGTTTTTCGTTTTTCGTCAATAACGTTTTAACGGTACGAGATACGAAAAAATTTCGGATTGCAACATTGTTTATTTTTTCGTGTACTATACATTGGAGACGAGAACGATAACGTTAACGACGAAAAGCACCCCTATTTTCGAGGGTGCATTTCACCCCTTAATAATCGGGTTCCGCAGATACAAAAAAATACGTGTCGCCTATTTTTACCCAGTCTACAAGCATGCCAAATTTCATCGAAATCAGAGAGGAGTTGACCTCGCAACCTTTCCTTGTTAGAACAAAAGAAATCTTCATCTACATTGGTGTTGCTAGAGGAGTACACGCGATTATTAAAAGATATGGTTCTTTCGCAAAATGACATCATGTTGGATACATTTTTTGTTCGCAAAAAAATCAGCCTTGAGTTGTTTATAAAAACGAACATTTTAAATGAATCGTAAAAATTGCGTGTACTTCTTTATGAAATTTATTTAAGAAGCTACAATCGAAATTTCAGCAAGTTCAAATACGAATAAGCATCTCATCAAGTGGTCAAATGATTGTGTCACTGAAATCTGTTGAAAGAAATTTGGGAAAGTAAAAAAAAAAAAAATTTCATTCCACGTTGCAAAGTTCAATCCTATGCACAGCTTTTTCTCCATCAAGCGCCGCGAATATCGATCCGGGCAGTAGTCACTCGTGCTTAAATCGAAGTTCTCCAAATAGCGGCCCTTGTATACATAGGAAGTTTTGCAGTAGCGAAAAAAAAAAGAATATAACCGAGAGCAAAAGCAAATTCGTAATTTGTCAGCGTGTCCGACGGTAGGAAAAATATTATGAAGAGTAAACATCACGCATTCACCCTTGTATGTATATACGGTATCAAACTCATGGCCGACAGCGTTCGGCGAACTTATTTGACAAAGAATAATTGCAAAATTCAGTTCCCTTCCCCGAGGCAAAGGGCTGGGGGGCGCCAACACGAGGGGCGTAATTTGTAATCCGTCGTTCGTGAGCGAGCTACCGCTAAGTAATAAATACAATCCGCAATAATAATTACGTTTCCACCGAGAACCGCGTTGAATAATTGTTCAACGTGCCGAACACCCGTGTAACCGGGGCTTCCGGTACCCGTGTATGCATATTCTGTTCCTGTACGTATTATCAGTATCGTCGGTTACTATAAACACAGATTTCACGCTTCCCGAGAGCGATGGGTATTAATTTATCGGTCGGATACGTAATTTCGTACCCTTCTTCTCGCCCTCACATGCTAGGTAAAGGTATACGCGTTGCGGTACAAGCTTGTGGACGATTTCTCGCTTATTTTGCGAAGGACTCCCACACATGGAGACCCACCAACGCTCTTGGGTATACGTTAGGGTGGCACAAATTTGAGCTCCATTTTTTTCCCTTCTTATCACCATCCAATTATTTACTCTGGAGATAAAAAAATTGTCGCGAAAGCTGCGAGCGGTCGAATAATATTTGGCGGTCGCTCAAGCCTGGCAAAAATTTTAATTTGCATTGAAAATTCGATTTTTTTTCGTTCCCTTCTCACCCATGAATCTATACTTTTGAAGAATTATAACTATAATTTAATTAAATATGTAATGATTTTAAAATAAATTAAATAATTAAAGATTTATTGTTTCAAATTATAAATAATAACGCTTTATAATGTTTCAATATAAGCTCACGAAAGGTCTAGCCCGCCAATGAATATTTAGTGGTCGCTCAAGAGCTTCAAAGTTTTCAATTGTCGCGATTTTTTTCTCTTCTCATTCATAAATTTAACACTGTATTGTACAATTTTTGAAACAATAATCCTCTTTTTTTTTAGAAACGGATTTTTTAATTTACCTCTCACTTCTAACCCGATAAAACCGGGGACCTATACTTTTGTTTACGGACAAGAGTTTTGAAGTATTATTTCATGAGGACAAAGATTATAATTCTTGGGTTGGCAGTGTGGGGTAAATTTGAAAAATCTGTCTCTAAAGAAAATCGATTAATTGTTCTGAAAATTTTATAAAGGGTCATACTTATGAGCGAAAAGAGTAAAAAATTGGCGAAAATTGGAAATTTCAAAGTTCTTCAGCGACCACTAAATGTTTATTGACCGGATAGAGTTTTCGCGAGGTTAATTTAAACATTATAAGGTGTAAAATTCATGGGTGAAAAATGAACGAAAAAAAAAATCGAATTTTTAATGAAGATTTGAATATTTGGGAGGCTTGAGCGACCTCCAAATATTTTTTGACCGATCGCAACTTTCGTGGCAATTTTTGTTTTTTTTTATTGTAGATAATTGGACGGTGAGAGAAAAGAAAAAAGAGCTCAAATTTGTGCCAATCTAGTATACGTGTCTTATTTTTGTTTTTTTTTCGCAAACACGTCGTTTTCGACACTCTTCATTCCCATTCTTTCCGTCAGGCACAACACGGCACTGAGTTTCTAGCGCTTTCGGGGCTGCACAAATGGCTTCTCCGGTAACGTGAAAGCGATCTCTCAGGTGTATGAGCGCGATCAAACGAAAGTGGCAACAGCAAACAATCTGGCTTTCAGACCCTCGTGTTCTCGCGCCTCCTGTGCATGGGCGTGAAGAGAACTCAAACGCGAATCCGATCAAGAATAATTGCCAAAATATCTGATCCGAGCTGCGGTTTTGCGGTAGGAAGTTTGCTTCGTTTTCGCAAGAAAACATTTATTTCGAGACTTTAAGGGGTTACCCCCACTTGCGATTTTGAAAAAATCGATTTTTTTTTATTCCATTTTTTTTAAGTATAAGTATCTGAGAATATGTCCTGAAAATGTCAAGTCGATCCGAACAAAATTGACTGAGATATGAGCGTCGAAAGAGAAGAATCCGCGTTGAAAGAGCGTTGAAAGAGAAACTTCAAACGCGTTTTTCTCAAAAGGGCATTTCTGAAGTCGGTGACCAAGATTACTCGAACACTAATGAACCGATCTTCTTGAAATTTTGCAGGCTTATTTAATACATAAAAATGTAGTCTTTGATCGTTCGATTTTTTTTTTTCGAAAAAAAATTGCCGTTTTATAGCCAAAAAACGGCCGTTTTTTTTCGTTAAAATCGAACCATTAACTTTGACTGTCCGCCATTTTGTGAAAAATGAATATTGTTTAAAATCCTTCGATTATAGACTAGTTTATACTTATATTTGACTAAATCAATCCGCATTTTTTTTTTCAGATGATCCACTTCGCCGCAATGTTGGTCACCGCAAACCGTGTATATAAAAACATTATTTCATTGACGGCCATTTGCCACTAAACAATGTAATATTTTTCAATAAAAAAATTACTGAAAGTTCTTCAAGATGTGTTCTTTACGATGGTATATTGATCGATTAAAAAAGTTTTGTAGTTTTCTTTAAAAAAATTCATGAAAACGGCCTTTTTTGCGCTACAAGTGGGGGTAACGCCTTAATACACCTGGTTGAACTGTTGCACACCACTGAAAAGTCATATAATTCCATTTTCCCCCGACCACCGTATCCCTGATTGTTAGCTCTGTGTCACTCTCGCAGAGAATCGAAGAAAAAGCTTCGTTCGTCGGGCATACTTTTTGGTGCGCTTACCTGGTGCCTCATTGTTGTCTTCTATTTCTCGGCACAGGAGCTTCACCGTAAACCTATGTGATCCCCACACGAATCTGTAAAAGAAAGACAAAAACCTGCACGATAGCCCCAAACTCGTAGGTGTAGAGAATGCAGGAAAACAAAAAGAAAGAAATATCCCCGGAGATTCCAACCCCAGCGAGCTCACGCGTCGAATTACGAATCCTCATTGTCGGTGAAACTCCGTGGCGGGCTGTCGCCACGCTCGTCGGTTTTTTGCAAATCCGGGCGCTCCACTTCTTTTTTTTTTTTTTTATTCCTGTTCTTCCAGCGTGTTTCTCGTGTCGTTTTTTTTTTATTTTTATATTTTTGCCCCGCGTCACCATCCCATCGCTCGGTTTTCCCGTCCTCTTCCTCCCTGCGAGGTTCGTTTTCCCTCTTCCGTTCTGTATGCGCGCGTGTCCTTCTCTGCAAACGTTCTACCGTGTTAACTCTCGTTCCTGGAGGCCTCGACCGCGAAAAGGGCTAGACGGACAGACAGAGAAACAGCGGAACAGCGGTTTAATTACGGTACCTCCGTGGTACTAAAAGTTTTTGAGCCCGGGTGCGCAAGAGCGTGGGCACGATGTGGAGCAAAAAAAAAGATGCACGTACACATACGTACACGTGTGCACGCACACGTGGCTGGAGAAAGAGAGAGAGAGAGAGAGAGAGAGAGAGAGAGAGAATAAGAGAGCGAACCTGCGGAAAGAAACAAAAACGAGATGGCAAGGCTTTCCCGTAGTTTACGTATTCCGCATACCGCCAACCCCGTTCGCTCGGGAATTTCCGTGATTCGCTCAGTGAAAAAAAAACCGGCAGAAACGCCGACTCTTTAAAATGTTTATGTCGCTTGCACAGCACCGAAAGAACGAATGACACCCCAACCTCTAGGTTGTCGAGGGTAAAATCACCCGCTGTGAACGGACATTTCAAACTGTTTCTCTCTCTCTCTCTTTCTCTCTATCCACCGCAACCCCCTTTTTCAGCGCTCCTCTCATTGCTTTCATGTGCCGGTACACCCTATAATTTCCACGTTCCGTCTCAATGTTGGTACCGTTCGAAGACTCCTCCATGCTATCAATTATTTCTGTATTGTCCTCTCCGCGCTCGGACTCTGAGGATCCGACGCCAAACGGGTATTCCGACGATCTAGCTGGTCATAAGTCAATTCCTAAAACTTGACGCAGGTAAAAAAACCGCTTATTATTATTGTTAAATGACGAGAGAATAGGCAATCCTTCCCCGGCTCTCATCGGTTGCACCCGCGCCCTAGCTTCAGTTGGAATTCTACCATCGCTGCAAGTGCACGTATCTTTCTCGGCTTTCTGAGCTTGACTGTCTCAGTTAAAAAGTAAATTTTTTTGGTTAACAGCGATTTATTTGAAAATATCGTTATGGATTTGGATCGAGCAGGTAAGAACACATACTTTTGAAACATGTTGCCGTGTCATTTGTTAATGGAATATCGTTTTTCGTCATTTGAAAATAAAAGTTCAGAATTGTTAAATTTTCCATCAGATTTTTACGGATAAAAAGCTTTTTGTTGTATTTCCCGGTTCGTCCCGGTCATTTTTTTAATTGTTATTGCGAGATGATAGTTTGTACAATATAATAATCATCAAATCAGCCGCACTTATCCGCACTTTTTCGAGTCAGGGGTGAACAACCATGACAGTGAAAAGAATAGAGAATTTATATTTAGGCGGAGTGTAACCTTGATATTATAAACAGGCTATTAGTAAATTCCGACCCACTGATCACTAGCATGAGACCAATCGCAAAAAAGTCAATGCCGTTCACGAAGGATGCAATTGAATTGGGGATTCCGGCTGAACCTGACTGAAGATGACTCATGTCAGATTCAGATTCGGAGGAGGTTCCTGAAGACGCAGAGAGTTAGCAGGTCGAAGAAGAGCAATGGCACTCATAATTATCTTACAAGGAACATCCCTCAGGTGACAACCTACGATTTTTTTGAAATTTGGAAATGTTATAAAGCTGCGAAAAGTAAGCGATGCGTATTTTTTTTATCGGCGGAAAAATGGTTTTAAAGGGTGAAACCACCCCTTAATATAGGGGTGGTTCACCCCTTAATTTTTTTTTGCAATGTCACTATAGTCGATTTTTCATTGCTTCGGATTAGAAGAATTTTCGTTTTATGTTCAGAATGATGTCATGTATTCAGAACTCACAAGGAACATCCCTCAGGTGACACCCTTCGATTTTGTTGAAATTTGGATATGTTATAAACCACCGAAAAATAAGCGATACGTATTTTTTTTATCGGCGGAAAAACGCCTTTAAGGGGTGGAACCACCCCTTAATATAGGGATGGTTTACCCCTTTATTTTTTTTGCAATGTCACTATAGTGGATTTTTCATTGCTTCGCATTACAAGAATTTTCGTTTTTGTTTCATTAAAATCGGTGCACTCCTTGTGTGTGAAACTGCTATATTACCCCTAGAGATGCCCCTTTTCGAGGGGTGGTTTCACCCCTTGAAACCGCTTTTCCGCCGATAAAAAAAATACGTATCGCTTACTTTTTGGTGCTTCATAACATATCAAAATTTCAACAAAATCGAAGGGTGTCACCTGAGGGATGATTCTTGTTAGTTATATAAATTATATTAGGTTTAATTTTCGAGAAAAATAATATTTTACTCTGAAAATATTGTTATATTATTTTTTTTTAGAAAATCCAATATTTTAGGACACATTATTCATCGCAAAATACTCCCTATAGCTTAAAGTCAATTAGAGAGGCATTACAAATAAAAAATCGAAAGAAATAGTTTTGACCATCTGGATTGGCAAAATACCCCTATGCGCGACGGTCGTCTTTCAGCCTGACCTGCCGCCAGCTCTATGGAATTTGCCGCTTCTGTTTTAATATCGTATGTAACTTACTTCAATGAACGAAAAAAACAATCCATGCTGTCGAAGATGGAAACAAAAATCCGCAATCAAAAATCGGAGAGTTGTGGACGAATTGGCCTTTGTGGTAGTTTTTATATTTTTCCTCTGCAACTAGGTCTCTCAAATGTCATTGAAGTTTGCAACGTTGGAACGCAACGAGAGTACTCCTTTGTATTGTTGTTTTCTCATTTTTCTCGTGCTGTAAAATCTCTTTCTTTGCATATTTGTAGCATATAATTCGAAATGAGCAGTTTAGAAAAATTTTGATGAATTTTCGTAGCTCAATTATGCCAAAAGAAATTTTGGCAATTAAAAAAGCATGATTCTCTCATTTTTATTCTTCTCTCATTCTTTCTAAGCCTCCATGTCCTCCATCAGCCGGCCCGTTGATATCTTCACTGAGAAAAAAAACCAATTGAATCAAGAAACATATATTGGTTGATCCAAATAAATGTGCTGCTGCGGAGTGCCACCGATATCTGTGATTGTTTCAATACTATAAAATATTGGAAAATGTGATTGATTTTAATAACATACTATTTTATTTGAAAAAGATCTTCTGTTTTCTGAATATCTACATTATCCTTCAATTAAAACTATATTCTATTGAAATCATTCTATATACAATCCGTAGCTGTATTGGATGAAATAATTAAGCGGTTGCTACAAACATTTTTTATTCCGTACAAAAATATAATCAATAGAATTGATTATTTCTGTACTTCATCGAAACGAAGATGCCATGGGACGTGAGTTTTTCAATTTGTTTCATATCTTAAATAAAAAGTGAACATTAGAATGATCATCCACGATAATAGTGGAGAGAATATCAGATGTCCAATGGAATAGCCATGGAGAGAATATCAGATATTCAACTGATTAGAACAGATACTACACTTTGATCTTAGCCACAGGCCAAGAAGCGATACTCTTTAGCAGTTTGCGCTACGCTTACGAGAAACGAGCGCGCGTGCGGCCTCTAGCGGTTACTCCGAGAACTACGGGTTTCCTCACACCTATAATTTCGGTGGCGCTCGGCCATGATTTGGTTGAATTTTTTCAACCAAATGTGCAAGAAACCAATTTTACTTTCGCATAATTTTTTAACCAATTCAGACATTTGCTTAATATTTTTCAATCAAAATAAAATATTAATGTTTTAACGAATAATGTACTTAAAATCAATATCGGATATGGTGAAAACAATAAAATAACATATTTGCTCAATAGAAATTTTATTTGAATCAAACGAGCGAAATTCAATTTTTTCTTGTGTACTCGAATCAACAATATCCATATTATGAATTGAAATTTTTCGTCCGTTGCAGAAATTGCATTCAAAATTATATAATTTGTTCGCGATAATTTTTTAGATAGTTTCAATAATATATTGTTCTCGGCTAACAATATTTATTTTTAATTAAAAACAAAACTTTAAATTTTATCATGTCATTAAAGTCAATAGCGTTTCGTTTGGACTAATAAATCCGATTATTTACACCTACAATTGTACAATTGAATCAACGAAATTTCATTCAATAACACCAATGATATTGGATCAATGATTTTTTTTCTGTGTTCGCGACGAATATATTGATGCAATTTGGACTCGGCGATATGGAGGACTATTCGAATCCACGAAAATCGGCCACCCTGCGTGTGTTGACGGCAAACAAGTCAAACTTGTACGGAGCTTACGTGGCTGACTGGGAACGCCAATAGAAACGTTCTGAAAGTAAAGACGATTTTTATGGAGAATAAGAGGAGAAAGAGTAGTTTGACGGGAGATGAATCTCGATCATCCCATTCGCGAATTATATTTTTCTGCCGGCCCTCTTGCACTTTCCGTCTCTTTACGGCTCGTAACTCTCGTCTTCCGCGCGATGAATATACAGGCAATTGGAGAGAGTGACGGGTAAAGTCCTCATTCGCGAAAGAATGAGAGAACACGAAGGCGGGCGCGGGGGACCGACATGAAAAGTCCTCAACTCCCCGTGTAGAAGAGGCTCAGACGGCCCTCATCCTATATACACGTATACACATATGCGGGCACGCGCGTGCGTACGTATATCTATAGCTGGCAAACCGAAAACTTAGTTAAAAACTTTGCAGTCAGCTCTCTTGGAATGCGAAGCTCGCGCTATACCATCCAACGTTCGAAGCGACGAAACTCCGCGCGGAGAGGCAGAAGCAAAAAAGAGAGGATTCTTTCTCACATTCTCTTTCTCTGTCTTTCTCTCTTTTGGCCCTTTTGGAAAACGACCGCCGCGAAAGATCTCGAAACTATTTTCAAGTTCTCATGCAGTTTTCGAGCGGTTCGTCAATGGGCTCTTTTGTGCTCTGTCGTTTTGCGAGAACCGGGTGGGATAAATTCCTGCGCTCCCCGCCAGCCTTTGCTGCTCCTTTGCAGCGTCAGCGCTTTTGTACGAAAGATTTTCCCGAATCTTTTATTTCTTTCTCTTCGTTAAATTGCAGTCATATTTGCCCAGAACCCATTCCCGACGACAAATTCCCGAGTAGAAATATTGTCAGGCTGGCCTGACATTTGTTCCGGGCATTATCACGATGTTGTACGGGCGCCTTATTTACGATGCGCCTTGATTTTCCTGATCAAGTCGGTTTCAGGCGATAGTCAGGCAACTGGACATACGGCTTGATTCAATTCGCCAGATCTGGCTAGCTTTAAGCAATCATCAAGTAACTTGACCTATATACAGTTTGGCGCCTTTTACACGTCTAACCTCTTATCAAACACAAGATGAACTATATATATGAGCGCGTTGTCAAAACGTCGAAACATATTGTCCACTCTATGCGTACATTCTTTTTATTATTCCTCATATTTTATTTATTCCTAATAAATCTGTGATTCGGTTTCCTCTGATTCAAAAACAATTTAGTTGAATACACTAAATGTATCTATAAAATTTTTTTTGATTTAAATTGAATAAAATTTTTGTAGAGACAAACATTTTTCTGTGTCATTGAATTAATGGTCCGTCTTGATTGCAATACACACATCAACGGGGAGGGGGTTAGAGAAGGGCGGAGAGAGAGGAGTTATATATATATATATATATATATATATATATATATATATATATGTGTGTGATTCAACAAATATTTATAGGAATTCATGTGGTCTCTTATGCCACCGAACAAACACTCACAAGGAACATCCCTCAGATGACACCCTTCGATTTTGTTGAAATTTGAATATGTTATAAAGCACCGAAAAGTAAGCGATACGTATATTTTTATCGGCGGAAAAACGGTTTCAAGGGCTGAAACGCACCCTCAAAATGGGGATGTTTTTCGTTTTTTGTCAATAACTTTTTAACGGTACGAGATATTAAAAAATTTCAAATTGCAACAATGTTACTTTTTTTTGTGTCTTATACATTGGAGATGAGAACGATAACGTTATCGACGAAAAATGAAAAACACCCTTGTTTTCGAGGGTTCGTTTCACCCCTTGAAACCGTTTTTACGCCGATAAAAAAAAATACGTATCGCTTACTTTTCGGTGCTTTATAACATATCCAAATTTCAACAAAATCGAAGGGGGTCACCTGAGGGATGTTCCTTGTCAGCAGCATAGGAACAGCGTGCGTAGCTATAGGTAGGTAGGTTCTAGGTTCGATGCCATGTGGATGCAGAAATATTTTCTTCGAAAAGATCTATTCAAAAGGCCAGGGAATTACGGATTATAATACAAAGTCATTGTGGTAGAAGTCTAAATTAAGTATTTCATTTTATTTTGCATTTATAAAATATTCTAAAAAATATATTCGAAAGAAATAGGATCGTAGTGAAAAAAAACCTATTTGATTTGAATAGATCCTATTTAGATTAAATATTTTTTTGGCAGTGCAATGAAGAATGTGATGAGATGGTGGTTTCCGAAGCAATAGCGAACTTCTCTCTTCGGACTGCATGTCAGGCCTTCACGTTCCACCTTGATCAGTCCTTGATTTTTTACCCTGATGAGGCCTTGATTTTTTACCCCGATCGGACCGAAATCCGGGAAAGTGTCACAAAGATGATCAGGGCTTGATCAAGAATCCTGATAGAGGCATGAAAAAAAAATCAGCAGGCCTGATCAGGTCTTTTTTAAGGCCGGAGCAGGATTTCTACTCGGATTATTGCGTACCTATGACAAATATCCGCCGCAGCCTGTGCATCCTTCGAGTATGGGATCCTGCGAGCCTACAATAGCAACTCGTGCCATAATTGAAACTCGAAACAATTGCCAATCGATCAAATTGTTTTTCGATCGATTTTCGCCGTTCCATCTGATATTAGGAAGAATGCTTTTTTTGGAATGTCTCACGTGCAGAGGGATTCGGTTTTTTTCATCACGCGATATCAAACTGCGGAGCGGCGAGTCTGCAACGTAGGATTAATGATACTCGGGAAGAAATTCAGAGTTTCATCGACATCGAAGCGATGATGAGGAGTTTGCTCTCTATTGCGGCGTCTTATAGCTACGCGTAAAGTTTCAAAACCCATCCTTTGTCTCTTTCCACCCCTTAAATTCCTCGTCTTATTGCCGTAATGTGCAATCCTCCCTTGGTTTAAGAGCAACTTTAAATCCTCCTTCTCTCTCTTTTCCCGCTTTCCCTCCGTCCCGTCTTTGCCACTCGCCACATAAAACACTAGGAAACTTTCACTCAATTACTCCGAAGCAAGCGGTGACGTTGGAGAGAATTAAAAATTTCGCTCAATGCCCGCTACATCCGCCACTCTGTGTCTATGGCCTCTCGTCCTATCTATCTCGCCCCTCCCACTCTTCGTCTCTGTCTCCCTCGGTGGGAAGCTGGTCATTACCTTAATTTCATTTTCCTCGCTGCAGAAGCGCCGACACGGTTATATATACTCCATCACGTCACGATAGCATCCGACGCGTGAGCGAGCATTTACCATCGCTGATTACCCTTTCGATATAAATAAATTACCCGCGAACACATGCGAACCTTTTTTTCTGCCCTTTATTTCCCATCGTTAACCCATAAACTATAGGGCATCAAAGCGACGCGAATCGCCGAGTTCGGACATACAAAAAAAAAGTTTACCGCTGGTGTTGGTACGATGTTAAAAATTCATTTCGATCCTTCCAATCCTGTCGTTTCGTATATAGCCGATACTGCGCGTTTCCGTTTGTATGAAAAAATGAACTTTTGCAAAAATATATTTCAGCCTAATCTCAAGCGCGGCTGAATTATGCACTGAATTTTTTAGCATATATATTAATTAAGAATCTGAAGTAAAAATGAAATACCAAAAAAAAATAATAATAAATGTATGGTCACATTTATCGGAGCCAGCGGTAGAAGTGCGGAGGATAAAAGAACTTTTAACGGGTTACACCTAGTTCGTAGCCGGAAAAAAGAGGTGTTTTCGTGATTTCTTTTTTTTCGGAAATTGGTGCAGATTTTTAACTCTTTTTCATAGTAAAGGGTTTCATAGTAATTTCAAGGATTTTCGACAATTCTTTTTGGGAAATATTTATAAACGACGGAGGTGCAGTAAATTGCACAGAACGCTGTGCAAAAAAAGTCCTTCGTGGTGACCACTCCTGCTCGGGAACAATTCATCTGAAATAAAAAAAAACCAAATTAATTTAGTTTTTGTACCGTATTATCTAATCTTTAATCGAAGGATTCAATAAAATGATGATTTTTGATAAAATGGTCGCTGATCGACGAAATTTCGGTGAAAAAAATACTCTACTATTATTGATATAAAAAAGTATGCATTGGAAAAAAATCCTTCGATTAAGGGGCCAGTCCACTTTGGAGCCACGAAAAAGGCTATCTTCGCGATTTTTTGGAGGATTTTATACAAGATATGAACATAAAAGTTATTGGGCTTGATAAATAAAGTCTTGAAATAAATTTAAAAAAATATTTAATTCATTTTTATTCATTTTAAAGTGCAAGAACTATAGTTTAACGTAACGCCTCAAAAATAGGTGGGCTAGGTAGCTCCATCACAACTCGGCAACGATTTGTCTGAAACAAAAAAATCAAACTCCATTAGATTCAGTATGACACCAGCTACAAAATGACCCTCGAATATAAAGTTTTATCAAAAAATAAAAAATGGCAGATAAAAAAACGAAAGAAGTAAAAAAAATGCGTTTTTTCGCAGTGTTTCGCAAAAAAGAGTACAAATCAAAATTTTAAAACCATAGAGGGTCATCTTGTTGCGAATCATGTTTACAATATGTGGTTCAAATTTCAAGAGAATCGGTTTGTTAGTTTTAGAGATACGATGGAGCCAGATTTTGAAAACGTTATTTAGAAAAAAACGCGTTTGAAGTTTATACTATGAAAAACTCTTACCTAAACTCAATCGGCAATTCCTGCAGCGTACAAAATCCCTTTTGATTGGTCATCATCGTCGATTTCTTCAAGTCTTGCTTGCTTTCGATTTTTTGAAATTTTCAAAGTGGACCGACCCTTTAAGTACTGCCTTTTGATATACAGAAAATGTCTGTAAAATTTGAAGTAAATCGGTTTTGTTGCTTTTGAGATATTTTGGTCACCGATTCTCAAAAACGTAATTCAGAGAAAAACGCGTTTAAAGTTTTACGTCAGGTATATACGTGGATAAAATGTAATTTATTACCTTTAAATGGAATCATCGATGCCCGGACCATACAGCAAACCTTCTGCAGAGGTAACAATTTAGGGTAGCCTCCGAAATTCCAAGTTAGTGCTGCCAACTAGGTGTAACCCCTTAAGCTCGTAAAAATGTCGATAAAGCAATCGTTACAAGTGTAGAGCGGATAGTCATGCAGGAATTTCCGTAGGGAGCCAATTGGATTCCCATACTTGTCCCTACTTTCTGATAGGGATCCAATGCGTCATCGTATTTTATCCCTATACTAAAACGTCACGCTCGTACAATGGATTCTAATCGGGATTCCCCATTGGATTGAAATGTACGAATCCAATTCGAATGCCTAAGGATTCCCACATTATCGAACAGAATCCGATACAATTCTTGATAGATCCTATCGCATATAGGGGAGGTAGGGGCGAGATTGTTGATTGCCGCATTGACGCTAAGGTCGTGTTCAAATCAAACAATACATATATGAGTCAGTCAACCTGAATTATTATTTTAAGGCGTTACCCCCACTTGTAGCGCAAAAAAGGCCTTTTTCATGATTTTTTTTTAAAGAAAACGACAAAACTTTTTTAATCGATTAATATACCATCTTAAAGAACACACCTTATAGAACTTTCAGTATTTTTTTTATTGAAAAATATTACATTGTTTAGTGGCAAATGGCTGTCAATGAAATAATGTTTTTATATACACGGTTTGCGGTGACCAACATTGCGGCGAAGTGGATCATCTGAAAAAAAATGCGGATGGATTTAGTCAAATATAAGTATAAACTAGTCTTTAATCGAAGGATTTTAAAAAATATTCATTTTTCACAAAACGGCGGACAGTCAAATTTAATGGTTCGATTTTAACGAAAAAAAAACGGCCGTTTATTGGCTATAAAACGGCCATTTTTTTCGAAAAAAAAATCGAACGATTAAAGACTACATTTTTATGTATTAAATAAGCCTGCAAAATTTCAAGAAGATCGGTTCATTAGTGTTCGAGTAATCTTGGTCACCGACGTCAGAAATGCCATTTTGAGAAAAACGCGTTTAAAGTTTCTTTTTCAACGCTCTTTCAACGCGGATTCTTCTCTTTCAACGCTCACATCTCAGTCAATTTTGTTCGGATCGACTCGAAATTTTCAGGACATATTCTCAGATACTTATACTTCAAAAAAATGCAATAAAAAAATCGATTGTTTCAAAATCGCAAGTGGGGGTAACCCCTTAATATTTTATTTCGATTGAAAAACATTAAGCAAATGTCTGAATTGGTTAAAAAATTATGCGAAAGTAAAATTTGTTTCTTGCACATTTGGTTGAAAAAATTTAACGAAATCATGGCCGAGCGCCACCGCAATTATAGGTATGAGGGAACCCGTAGTTCTCGGAGTAACCGCTAGAGGCCGCACGCGCGCTCGTTTCTCGTAAGCGTAGCGCGAACCGAAAATCTACTTAAACGCTGGAGAAACTCTAAAAAGTATCGCTTCTTGGCCTGTGGCTAACATCATCGTCTGTTCTTATCAGTTGAATATCCGATAATCTCTCCATGGATATTTCATTGGATATCTGATATTCTCTCCACTATTATCGTGGATGTTCATTCTAATTCTCACTTTTTATTTAAGATTTAAAACAAATTGAAAAACTTACGTCCCATGGAATATTCGTTTCGATATGGTCAAGAAATAATGAATTCTATTGATTACATTTTTGTACGAAATAAAAAATGTTTGTAGCAACCGCTTAATTATTTCATCCAATACATCTACGGATTGTATATAGAATGATTCCAATAGAATATAATTTTATTTGCAGGATAATGTACATATTCAGAGAACAGAAGAGCTTTTTCAAACAAAATAATATGTTATTTAACTCAATCACATTTTCCAATATTTAATAGTATTGAAACAATCCCACATATCGGTGGCACTCTGCAACACCACATTTATTTGGATCAACCAATATATTTCTTGTATTCAATTGTTTTTTTCTCAGTGTAGAATCTTGAGACTCTGCAACGAATTTCCAAGCGGGAATTGCTACAAATTACTCCCCCCTGTTGGAATTCTTTTCTGAAGTCAATCTTGCCAGTGCTTCGGAACATACCGTCAAAATGTGTCCAAACTGAAGACAATTCGTTATCCTGGTCTAAATTTTCTAGCATTCCTTCATTCGATGACGACTAACTTATGGGATTACAATCGGTCTCGGATACTCATGACAATTATAATACCTACTAATACCCGCATGTGACACATGTAGCATTGAATGTTACATACATACGCGCATCCACATAGAAAGCTCGTCTTCGTAGATTCTGAAAGTTTCGTGATAGATAGTGGTATTAGGGTGGAGAATTGAAAGAGTTAGGGGAAGACAGAGACAGATACGAACATACAGAGGAAGAGTGGAAGTGAGCCTGGTATCCTCCGTTCCATTGTCTCACATCGCTTGTGCCACATCCCACTCCCCTCACTCGCCCTTTTGCCACCAATGTACCTCCGGTAATATCGCATTATGTCGCACGACTAATGGAGATGCTAATTCCACCCCCGCTGTATACCACCATCGGAGCATGTAGTCTCCGTCTTCGCTGTCGTTTTCAACCCCCTTCCATCCTAGCGACAGCACCAACGATTTCTCTTTCTCCTTACCCGTATTCTCGCTCGTTGCTCTGCCTCAATTTCGAAACGCGTATTGCCCAAGCATTCGCATCTCTCGCTCGTTTCTCTCGGCATCACCTCGCGATTTCTCGCAATCGTGTGGAATATCATGAATGCCGAGTGTATCTCGATGAATAGCCTCATCTTTCGCTATGAATATATATATATATATATATATATATATATATATATATATATATATATATATATATGTGTGCGGGGTATACATGTAGGCTAAGATCTGTGCCCGGCCACTCAATCGATCGATCTCGTCTCGAAAACCACAATACACTCTTAAGCTTCTCCCCGGCCTCTTTCGCCTCTTTTCCTACCCCCATCTTTTATTTATTTATTTTTCATTCGTTGTACGATACTCGCAAATGTTCTCGACGTCGGCCATTCTTTTACCGCGTGATTCGATTAAGCCCGTTTCACTCGAATAGAATCTCTTTTGCAGTACGAGGGCGTTGGAGTTTTTTTTCCTTGCGCTCCCTCTGCAACCCTTTCTCTCACGAGCATGACACGGGTGTCCCAACTCCCGAGTCTTGTATTCGCATGTAAAATTCATCCAGAGACGAATCCGTGAAGCCAATAGCGCAATAGAACAGCGCACGTGCGATTCGCTCGTCGCGTGCACTCTGACGGGTCTAGTTTCTGTATATGTATATGTATATGTGTATACATTGTCGGAAAACCTGCTTCGTTTTTTTTCCTTCCGTGTGCCGCGTTCTCGTTTTCCTTTTCTCTTATCCGGGTCGTTCCCGACCACTGGACAACCCTTTTCTTTAACATCCTCCATATACGATCGATCCCCCATTCTTTCTCTGGATTCGCCCCCCCCCACCCCTCTCCGTCACTCTTCGCGTCTCGTCAATTTTATTTTCCCTCGACCGCCTATATTATCTGGCATATATGTACATGCGTAGAACACATTCAAAGTTGAAGAGGGAAGAGAGTCGGACGGAGAGAGAGAGAGGGAGGGCAAAGTCCAACGTCCATCGTGTCGTTCTCGTTCAGAGTCGGAGCAAACTCTATACCGTTCACTCGCCTGACGATCGATAACTTCGTACAAGCTGTAGCTTCACGTTTTTTTTTTCTCTTCTTTCCCGTTGCCAACCCTATAGTCTCTCGAGAACATGGATATTCCTCCCTTTTTGTTCTCTCTTCGCCTCACTTTGTCTTATCACTTTTATTTTTACGCCATTTTTTTTCTCCCCCTTTTGACTATAGGCCGCGCAGGCGCAGCCTTTTTTTCGTCTCGCAAGGAAAAGTGATTATCTCGAGAACTCATTGAAATTGCATTGGTGGCCGCGTTTGCGTTCACTTTCCCTCTCGCGCTCTTGGTAAGCTTGCGGCTGCGACCGCGCTTTAAATTAATGATCTTGAAAGCCTAAGCGCTCAAGGTACAGAGAGGAATTGAGAGAAGGAGTAGTGGAAGCAAGCTCCAGGAGCAGAGACGCCGCCACCACGCCTCTCCAGAAACAGGAGAATGCACTCAAGAGGTGACCGCCAGCTTCTAAGTCTCTTAGACCATGGTGGGCCATGGTGGTATACATCCCTTTCCGTTTTCACCCTCCTTCCGCGTCTCTTATAGCAACGTGACCTGGCGATGAGGTGTATGGCTAGGCTCTCATCTCTGTCTGTCTCTCTCTCTCTGTCTCTCCCTCTCCCTCTCTCCCCCCCCCCTCGCCCCTCTCTCCCTCCCCCTCGCCCCCCCTCTCTCTCTCTCTCTCTCTCTCTCTCTCTCTCTCTCTCTCTCTCTCTCTCTCTCTCTCTCTCTCTCTCTCTCTCTCGCTCTCTCCCAGTGTCACCAATACAAGCTCCTTCGCATTGGCCCCGCACAAGTCGCCTTTAAGCCCTCGGGGACGATCTAAACGTTGGTAAACTAAATATCTTATTATCCATGCTCCTAGCCATGGTTAAGCTTCGCGTCTCCAACGGCCTCCCTGTTGCGTTTATCGGAAAACTTTCAACCTCTCGAGCTACACTTTGCGCGGTATAATCCATTATGGAATGGGCGGGAGGGGGGGGCTTTTTTGCTTCCATTTTTTTCCGGCAGTTGGAAAAAGGCTCGAGAACACTTGAAGTTTTCACGTGCGAGTGCATAATTGACCGCGGGAAATTCCGGAGCATGAGGAGCTTTTGAAAAATCGATTTTTTTTTATTTGTCCTTTCTTATAGTTAAACATTTCAAGAATATAACCCCAAAATTTGAAGTCAATCAGAGCAAAACTCTCGAAGTTATTGACTATTTAGTCCCCCTCCTCTAACACTGTAGCTCCGACTTCTCTAAACTTCAAACGCGTTTTTCTCGAAACCACTTTTTCAAAGTCCGTGTTCACTGCCATTTGAAACCTACAGAACCGATTTATTTCAAACTTGGTACACACTTTCTACATATAAAATACCTCCTCCCAACGGTTAGTTTGAGATTTTGTTTTTACATTTAGGGGGTTTTACACCCCCAAGATGACGGAATTTTTCGTGAAAAATAGCACTTTTCACTTTACGTGACCACCAAAAATTTAGAAATGAAAAAACAATTATCAGAAACCATCGGGGGGAGGATTTGATGATACTTTAACTAAATTTTAATGGTACTTGATTTCAGATAATTTCTAGCTGAGATACAGTGAACACCGCAAATCGTGTTTTTCCAAAGGCGTTCTTAGAAAAGCTTTGTTCCCGGCTTGTTTGTGGATATTTTCGCGTACAAATTTCACGGAATGTTCTTAAAATGACACTTAACAATGTACAAAAGGTTTCAATAAATTTACTCTATCCATATAGATGAAAAAAATTCGCAAGAAAGTATTTTTTTTTCACGCTGAAACCCCTACGCTCCCGTTAAGGCATATCGGCCCAATAGCTGTGCCTGAAAAGAGTCAATGCAACAACACCGCAGTAAGCATTGACTGGTGTTTTTTTTTACGCTAAAGAGTCATGATCCTGTGTGTTTCGATGGATTGATCCCTACGAAGGAACAGATGGGGGCCCGGGAAAAAATGGACATACATAAACATAAATAATCGTGTATGACCTTGTCATAAATGATCATGAACGAAATTTGTCTCTATATAATCATATATAGTAATATATAGCCATACATGATTACATGTAATCATATATGATTATATATACTCATATACTATTGCATACAACGATATATAACCATATTCAGTCATACATTGATTTGCATACATACGCATAAATAAGAAATAACGAGAAAACAAATTTTGTATTTTTATAAAAATTATATTGTCATGGGTATCGCAAATTCAATATGTATTTTTCGTATCAATAAAAGATTCTTCGTATTAATCTTTCATTAATGTGGTATTATATATGGAATAATATCCATGGTCACATATGTTTTTGTTATTATATACGTTCAAATATGGTTGTTGCGGATAATTACGATTACATATATGATTGTATATGACACCAAAATAGTTTGTACATCATATATAAGTTTATATACTCGGTCTCATTCACAATTATATACGCTTTTATATGGGTTTTGGGGGGGGCAAATGCAATTATATACGATAATACATAGTAGATGTTGCATCATATATGAGTTCATATATGCAACCATATGTTCATATACGAGTTCAAATATCACATATATGGTCCACACCTAGAAAACATAAATACTATACATGGTAATATATCTACATATATAATCATTCATGGTGTCATGTTAAGGCATATATAATTGTATATAATGTTATATGTGAGTATAAATAATTATATATATTTATATATGTCCATTTTTCACGGGGAATGGAAACGACTGATGTTGAGATCGGCACAGCTCACGTTTCTTGCGTATTTGTAGGTTAACGGCCTATGTTTACTTGTAACAGTCGAAAACAGCACATCCTTGGCATTTTATTTAGATATCGTGATCAATTTTTCCAAAAACTGGGTATTTGGAAAAGTATCGTCTGAAGAAAATTCTGTTACTTTGTTGGGTAAAAATATTTAATTATAATCGACATATAGCCGATGTTCAGGAAGCATATCTCGAAAACGTATTTTGCGGTGAGCAATCCCCTTCTGAACGAGGTTATCTAAACTCAGAAAATCAAATAGATTTCGTTAGTAGGGGACGTAGGGGCAAGATGATAACTCTATGGTCATGTTCAAATAAAACAATACATATATGAGTCAGTCAACTTTAATTATTTTTTAAGCAAATCAACATTAATGAACCTTTTAATTTTGGAAGCAAAAAAATCAGTTTCTCTTATTTGTACGATACAATATATATTTTTTATGAAACTTTTATTTTTCCCATCTTACCCCGTATGCGGGACAAGATGAAACAGGGCTGGGAGAATAATGGGACACGAATTATTGACATCTTTCGCATATAAAAGTGGTTTCATTCGCAATACCAACAATTTGACAAGCCAATCGTCTGAGTTCTGTAGGATTAGTCCGAATAATCTTGCTTGCATACCATTTTAATCATTTGTAAGTTCTTTTTCATCCTCTGGTAGAAACACCGGTTGAAGAGGAAGCAAAGTCTTTACTACTTTCATTTCACCCTTTCCAACGTAAATAGTGGTACGTTGTAAAATATTGCGGCTTTGCAATACTTTGTATTCATCTTGCCCCGTTAGGCGGTTAACGAATTAACAAAAAATCACGCAATAACCTTGAGCATATCTGAAAAACCGTTCTTATTATATTAATAATTAGTACTTTCATTGTGTTTACCTACTCTCTAATCAATATCAGCAACTAAAATGAACGAAAACAATATTAAACTTCACCAAAAATTACATCGTTTTGTCAAAAAATCGATATTGTTTTGTCACTCGAGACGCGTGCTTCCCAGTTGATACTTTCACACCCATTCACCTCCCCGCCACTCATCCAAACTCCAAAGGGAGCACTGTGCTCGCACACACTGTTTGGTAGCTAGGCTTGTGATTCATCTTACCGTCATCAGATCGTCCATCAGATTGTCCTATGATTAATCGAAGGAATTTTCAAAATATGAAATTAAAACAAAATGGCGCGTGTTTAAAGTGGGACGCTTAATTTTTGCGAAAACATCGGAAAAACGAATTCTTCGATCAAATACTATATTTTCACACCACGAAAATAACCCTAGAAATTTCAGAAAGATCGATGTAGAAGTTTTTGAGATATTTTGCTCGACTTTGAAAACGTGCTTTCTAGGGAAAAAAGCGTTTAAAGCTTCGAACGACGTTCCGAGCGTTCCGACGGTTGTCAACGGGTGTCAACAAGCATCAGTCAATTTTGATCCGATCACCTCGACACTTTCTGGGAACATTCTTCAGATGATAACTGTCAGAACTGGTTTTGAAAAAAGTGATTTTTCGACTTTTACAACTACCAACAATTTCAGTAATTCAGCTAAGAGAAATGTTTTAATAAGGGGTGAGATGCAGTCAGAGGCGTGAAAAAAACGAGCACTTCCAATATTTTTTTTTTTTAGTCATTGAGTTTGTTTTACAAGAGTGGTTACACAGACTTTTTATGTTATATTTCAACTTGACTTGTACAAATTTTCAAAGAAAAATATTGATTATTTATAAAAATATCGCCATCTTTGTTGGACCCCCTTCGGCATGTAGTGCTTTGCGGTGGCCATCATAAAAATTTAGTGGATCATCTGAAATCAAAAAACCAAAAAAAAAAACAATTAGTTTAATAAGAAATCTAGTCCTTAATTGGAGCTTTTTTTCAAAAATTATCGAAATGGCGGGTTCCGACAGATAAATTTCGTTTTTCGACCAAAAAATCGCTCGTTTATTGTTAAAAAAAAATAGAAATTTTCAACCAAAATGAAAATCCTACGATTATGGACTAGTCTTTAATGCTATCAAGAAGCACACCAAATTTCATCAAAATCCATCGAGTGGTTTTTGAATTATAGTGGTCGCCGACTTGAAAAACATAATTTCGAGAAAAACGCGTTTAAAGTTTTTCAATGTGGATACGGTATTATATGTTCGTAAAATTTTGCGCTCGATGGATGAAGCTGAACTTTTTTATGCATTTTGATCCGCTGATTCCGAGTATCACAATTTTTGCCGAAAGTCGACCATTCAAATGTTTAAAGCCAATTGTTTAAACAATTTTAAAAAAATTAAAGGTTTTCAGGAGTAATTATTTTTTTCAAACATTTTGGGCATTTTAAAACGAAAGTATTCTTTATAAAATTTTGCTACAGTTCGTAGTTCTTGAGTAATACATTTTTGAAAATTTCTGGAAGAGTTTTACAATTTTACCATTGATTTATGTATAGAAATAATAATTAAAAAATTACTTAGATCGAATCATCAATTTCTGGCCCATACAATAGGGCTTCTGCCGATGTGGAAGCTTCCAAAATATCAAGTTGTTGTTTTCTTCGAAGCATTCTGCCTTCCCGGGTATTATCGTTTGCGCGTTTGTTAGCCGCTACCTGCCATGGGGACCCGACGCCCCTTCACTAATTGTGGGATAACCCGGAAACTATTCATCTGATTGACTTGAAATTTTTAGGGAATATTTTCGAAACATCGTACTTTAATAAAAATGCAAAAAAAAACGATTTTTTGAAAATTCTGACTGCATCTCACGCCTTAAGGCGGGATATACATTTACAACGATCAAGCAATCGATTTATTTATTTTTTCTTTGAACGATAGAACTATATATGTAGAATATTTTCCCAAAGTTTCAAAGCGAAATTCGAAAAACTTCGAACGTTACAGCCCGTCAGCGCTGTGCCACACCGCTCGGATTCGGAGCGGGCGGGAACTTCAAACTCGTTTTTCTCAAAACTGCATTATCAAAATTGGCGTGCAGGATTACTCAAAAACTATTGAGCCGATTGAGTTGAAACTTGGTAGAAATATTGATAATATCGGTACCTTCTACTTGACAAGAATTGTTTTTGAAAAATTGTAAAAAAACGACTTTTTTAATCCACATTTTAGAGAAATATTGCGTGAAATGTTGATTTTTTTTGTAAATGCGTGCCATTTTCTTCATTTTAATTACCGTCACATGGAAACTATACAAGTTCTAACTGAAAAAATGTTTGAATTTTTTTGCAAATCGAAGTCTACGGGCAACTTCACTGCACACCGATTCGCAACTCCCGCGGCGACCTTGCTGTAAAACTCTGCCACAGCTCCGCCATTTTGACGATTGACGAATTCTTAAAAATTGTTCTGTATGCTCAAATATACTGTTAAAGTATACCTACAGTTTGATAGATGTAGAATAATTATTCCTTACTTTAAAAAATCCCCCAAAATTGCTTAATTTTTTTCCCATTTAAATGTATATCTCGCCTCAATGAAGGCAGTCAATTGTTCTAGACGTTTCTTCCATTGCGTACACACAGCTGATCTCTGCACTTCTCGCTCTATGATGAGGCTCCCCGTCACTACAGCGCGTCGATACATCCGCGTACACCTGTAGTCCGTAATATGAAGACTGACCTCCCTACGCAATCATCCATTAGCGCGTTTCTTTCAACATTTATTATTTCCGCTCACCATGCGCAGCCCTGTTCCGTAGAATATTGTCGTTGGTCTGTAGGCAAGCTGGCGTCAACGAAGGGCGGCAAGATGCAGGAAGAGCGTTCTCCAATTTTGTTTATTGTAAGTTCTTTGTGTCGACTTTGAGGAGGGACGGGCGTTACTTTTCGCATGTTTCGGTAGTGTCTCAGGAAAAGTTGTTTCGAAACTTTGGCTGTTACCATTCCGCACTCCCGGTGATATATGCCAGAAAAAGAGAGAAACGTGAGAGCGAGAGAGACAGGTAGGGGGAAGAGATCGAGAAGAAGGAACGAAAGCCAATGTGGACGGAGGAGCTCGGGGTTGTCGCAGTGAACAACGAGAGGATGAACGTATAGTCAGTGCGACAGTACTTAAAACATAACCGACTATTTCATTAGCACCTCTCATGAAACCATGCCAGCTCTGAACACGCCGGCCTCTTCTCACTCAAAGGCCTTTCCCGCACTCTCTTTTAACCCATTTCTAGTATTTTCTGTCACGTTCTCCCCCCCCCCCTCTCTCTCTCTGTTCTTCGAATCTCCTCTCTCTACTGGCAAGTATTTGAACTGCGCTTTTCCCTCGCCACTTTGCAGATCCGTGTACTCCTTTGCCTCCCTTTGTCTCTGTGTCTCACTCGCGCGAAAGAAGCTAGCGAAATACTCGTCAGGAGAGCGTTTTCAACATAGAGAAACGGGGGAGCCCTCTTTGCACTCTAGTTAACCCGACGCCTAAGTGCCGAGTTTTTCCTCTTTTCCATCTCCGTTCACTCTGCCCAGTTGGAGTACCATATTCCTCGGCTATATATCCCTGCTCCGCGCCTTCTTCCCTTACCCAGTGGCCTCTGGCAACCGGTGTCAAAAGTCAAAACTGCCCCGTCTCCTTCCAACGTAGGTGGAATTGTTGCGCCCGCTTTCTTATTGTTTCCGCTTTTAAGTTGAACCCGCCGAGTTCTTTGTCCAAAGCTCGGCGAACGGCCACTCGCGTATTCATTACCGTTCTCTCCTTTGCTCTGCACACAAAGATATGGCCCCGAAGAGGCTAAGAGAACCCTTGCCTTCTCGGCGCATTCGCATAATTTGTAATTTCACTCGTTACACCCGCATGAATGAATGTCCCGTCTGATTCGTATTTTTACTTTCACGAACGTTTGAGCTAATGAAAAGTCATGGTGGCGCGGCTAAATCTGCAGGAGACGAAAGACTTGATGATATGGTACAGTCATCCCACATTCTGTTTTTTCCCCCAAGTGCACCACGAGACGTCAGCTTCCATTCTATAATAACCTAGATTGCACATTTATTCGATTCGATTACGCCGTTGCATCACAAATCATGCATGTGCGAAACGTCTCGTCCATTGTTCAACATCGCTTGCGACACCGCGTCCAATACGAGCTCGAAGAACTCAGCCGTACAGCTCGGGCGTGTCTCGCCACTCTCCGACAAGTAGACGACTCCGTTGAATACAAAATACTTTGTCGAGCAAATGTGCATTTGCCGTGTAATGCAAAAGCGACTGAACCGAAATTACATTTTAATACCGCTTCGTTATCCCGGTATTTCAATATCCGGAAAACAGTTCACCGCTACGTGAATTTGATGTAGCAAGAGCGAGAGAGCGACGGAGAGAACGAGCGGTAGAGCGAGGTGGATACTATGGCGCATAACTTCCATAACCATCCCTTGAGGTGGTTTCTGTTCGGAGAGTTTAACGCGGAATGGTATTTCCGGATGAAATTAATAATAGAGATACTGAGCTCGCCGTTGCATCCCTCATTGACATTGTCGAGTCGAGGAAAACGAAATGATAAAAGGGTAGTTATTTGAAAAATTTAATATCATCCACATCTTCCGTCTCGTATAAACAATCTTACTAATAAACTCGCTTTATTTGTAAAAAAATGATACGTCCAAAGTATTTTCCCTCCGCTTGGGAAAGTCGAGTCAAAACTCACCGGTATGTGAAAAGACGACATCTCTCCCGAGCATCGCGAGTTTGACTGCGAATTTCATCGACAGACAGAAGCATTGCCGAACAAATCTACACCGCCAGAAAAGCCATGAGACGCGCAAGGGATGGAGCAAGGAACAGGAAGGGAGAGAAGGTGAAGTAAAGAGAAAACGAAAGAGAGAGAGAGAGAGAGACAGAGAGAGAGAGAGAGGGAGAGGAAGAGAGAGAGCTGATATCGCCCTGTGAAGCCACGAGGTCTGAAATTCTACATCCTCCCTCCTTCCCTTCACCGTCCTGCGGAAAACGACGAGAAAAATTGTTTTCCAATATTGGATTCGCATTGGCATCTCGAATGACGGGGTGCGAGACAAGCTAGCACTGGATGTCTGCAGTCGTGTGCACACACAAACCCACATGTGTACATGGTCGGGATGTACGTGTGCGGGAACACAAGCGAAAGCGAGGTGGAAGAAAATAGTACGAGCTCGAGCGAAGATTGCCTTACAGCCCGGCTGCAGAGCCTCCACGAAGATCGAATTACCGAAACTACCGCCATAACGACGTTAAACATTCTCTCAGCGAGTTGAGATAAACGCGAAGTAATTCATAATGTCGGTACAGCCACCGCATGCCAGTCAACGAACGGGCGCACTGCGTGAATTTTTAACACACGGAATTATGTAGCTTTGGCTCGCCAACAGAAGATAGTTACGTTATGATATATGTGTGTGTGTGTAGAGAGAGGGAGATTTATTTGTGATCTGGAACAGTCGGGTTCCCTAACAAGGAACATCCCTTAAGTGTCTGCCTCCGATTTTGTTGAAACTCATGTATGTAATAGAGCATTAAAAACTATTAGACACGTATTTTTTATCGGCGGAAACCACCTGTTAAAGAAAGGCGTGTGGCGGGGTTAATTCTGCAGTTTCACTCGCAAGCTATCCACTGATCCCAATCAACCAAAAACCAAAATTCTTCTAATGTAATGAGATAAAAAAATCCATTATAGAAGTTTTTAAAAAAAATCTTAAGGGGTGGTACGCCTTTCTTCGAGGTGCCCCCCTCCTTAAAACCATTTTTCTGCCAATGCAAAAAAAACGAGTCTAATACTTTGCAATGCTTTATGATATATGTGAGTTTCAACAAAATCGAAGGCGGATGCTCAAGTGATGTTCCTTGCCACTGCATCGTACGGAAAACGGTACAAAGTGTCAATGCTCAGTATAAAAGGAATAGTAGTAATGCTCATAGTAGTAGTCATATGGATAAAATAATAGTATACCATAGCAGATACAAAGAAGGAAAGAAAAAGAGAAAAGGGTAAGAAGAGAGAGGGAGAGAGATAATGGTGCCACCAATATATTTAGGTGTACGTGTACGTGCTATGCACGAGCATGCAGTCGAGACGTGACTCTTTGCGAAAACGTGACGTAAATCAATAACAGAGCTCCGAGAATTTGAAAAAAATGTTTATAGATTATTTTCAGCGGATGTTGATCCATTCGAAGTTTGGTTATAAATATATTTCAGGCAGCACTGCAAGGTTCGGTTGTACAAATAAATGGTCGAATCTATACATGTGCACGAGTGACCGTAGACCCCTTACTCTCGGCTACTGGACATACAAGAGAGCATGTAGAGTGCTACGTAGATAGAATGATAGCGGTAGAGGCAAGGATGAAAGCTCTCACAGAGTACCAACTATATGCTCATCGTCTCTGCCGCCTCCGCGACCCGCCGTACGACCCTCTTCGCAATGGCGAAAGCCAGCCGGTGAACTTTTCGAGTGATATTTGCCCCGGGGACCGGAAACGGTCTACCTATGAATATTCAGGGTAAAGCGTCGCTAAACTAGGCAATGAATGAGTCGGTTAGTCCTTGTCGGGTCTCGCTCTCGTGAGGTTGCCGGCCTGCCTCGAGGTACTCGTCCGTCCACCGTTCTCCCTCGACCCTAAAACTCCCTTGATCGCTCGTATCCATTTTATGTATGACCAATTCCAGCAAACATCGATCTATTCTTAAATCTCGGACTCTAAGGATTTGCAACTTTATGAGTAATTGGCGCTTCAGGTACATGGCAGACGTTTTCGGTGGAGGCACGCGATACTTCGAAAATCCGTGCGGCCCGGAACACCTGATGGACCCAGTCTATTCCGACTATGCCACAAAGAGACGCAGTTAATTATTCGTAATTTGTCTATTCAGTGTCTTCGAATCATCTGTATATAAATTTAGCATATTTGTATGGCGGAGGCAAGGAATGACCTGCTTTTGAAGTCAACGATTCGTTTAGAAAAGTTCTAAAGATCCTCAGAACAGCGAGATGCACTGATATCCAATTGACCAAGTGTACCAGGTTTGTGGTAAACTTGCCCCATATGTATTTGTCGTATATGGTTCCTTCAGGAATCCGTTGATGAAATTGCAACATTGTGCAGGTTATCCAGTGCACAGTCGAAGGGAGCTTGTTTAAGTCACGGTATTTGAAACTGCAGAGATCGCCGGTCGTCCCATGGCGTGTTGCGTGCAAGGCAATTGTCGGATATTGGCCAAGTTTACGGTTGCAAAATTGCACACGGCCCAGCCAATTTGGTCCAGTGGAATACTGGTTTCCGTACGTAGTACTATCGTAGTGTACAGTGAAATGGTAGTAATACGACAGGGCATTCGGTGCGACCTGTTTCACAGGGTTACAGCTTGGATGTAACAGTCGGCATCTAAGTACGTGTATGCTAAATAGCATAGCCATTTTCTGTGTGATAGAGGGAGGGAGGATGTATGTGTGTGTGTGTGTGGGGGGAGATCGAGAGAGAGAGGAAGCAAACCCGATATTATACATGTAGAATCCCCCTGACTATATATAAACCACTTCAAAGCTTTGTTCACTTGCCCAATGTACTCCTGTTTCCTGCTCTGCAGTAGCGACAAATTCCCTTGGTTAGAGACATTTGTATCAACGTTATATCTGGAAATTATGGGCTACATACGGGCTCGACGTACAATTCGAATCAGAATAGATGTTACCTTTGATGCGACATGTTCTTCCGCAAATGCAGGTAGTGAAATGACCGAACCGGTTTTTCATCATAAATGTCTAATACACTAGTTTTTTTTTGAGTTGTATTTATCGATTAACCAGAATGCAAAGTTAACTTAAAAATGAAATTGCCCAGTAGAGAATCTGAGGTTAATATATCAAGATAAAACATGATAACATAAGCAAATTGGCAATGGTATGCTTCATAGTACTCAAAATGTGTAGATTTGATTTCTATATGCCCGGTGAATTCAACTGTACACATTTTTTGCCGTGGGTAAAAAAAAAGAACTCTTCACTGAAGCATCCGTCAAAAGAGACTTTCATCTACTGACGAGGCCTAGGACCAACCGTCCTTCGAAATGAGCGAACATCTTGGTACTGTGGATGCATGTGCAGTGCAATGCATGTCCAATATCAATGCAACCCGGAGAAGAACGGGACTTCCAAAGAGATCTAGAGTTTAAATTGAATTCGATGCAAGGTGTTACTCTGGTTGACTGCTGGTGCAAGTTCAAAAGTCTGCAACAGTTCGATGTAGGTTACCGGTGACTCTTGGATCGGAAAACTGTATTATTATACGGATTTTATTACATCGGCGAGAAGATACAGATAGAAGACCCAGGAGACGATTCTTACGGGGATAGCCAAGCGGAAGAGCGCGAGATTCGTTGAAAGAGCGGGTAGGTAGAAAGGGATCAAATTGACGGGGCTGATGGGTGAGTTGTGATAAGGAAAGGAGAGCCACAGTGGAAGCATGAGGAGGTGGAGTAAAGAGGATGAATTTAAATCATGTACATCTGAATTTCTATATCGTGTCGATCTTCGTCTAACCAAGTCTACTACGATTCGCAAATAAAAAAAAAAAGAATCGTTAAATTTAGCCTCCTCACAAACGCATTCCGCGTATGCGATATATCAATGTTCAGCCCCAACAACGTTAAAATGAGCGAGATAATAAAACAATTTACTTTTGTTTTCTCCATTCCGGAAATACAATGAGTGGATGGTAAAACACGAGGACAGAATTTATAAAGCGAATTCAAGGGGTGGATTAATCGGTTTTAGTGGCTAGCGTGGACGAGCATTGAAATTCTATTGGCAACCGGCACTATTTCAACAGGGTGCTCTTAACGCGTAGTACCTCCCGAGACGCAGATATATACCTCTCACCAGGTCGAGCAGAGGGGTCGAGGGTCATACCGTCGATTCATTCTCCGGATCTGGACACGTTTGCGCTTCCTAAAGGATTTTCTTTTCCCTTTGCCGTTCTTCACGTTTGGTTTTTCTCTTGCTTTCACCTTCTTCGGTTCCGCCCACTTCGTGGCACAATTGAAAACTGCGAAACCTTGAGCAGCTCTGTAAGAATCGCGACCCGCTTATATAGCGCGTTAAAGGGACAGAGATGGTATTCCAATAAAGCTTATATGTAGCGTCTGCTCTCTGCTCCCGCAAGCACGCTTTCTCGAGAGCATTAGAGAGGCCAACTGTTGCAATGCTCGCGCAAAAAAGTAGACCGATGGTGCCTAACCCAGGCGAAGTACCGGTCACCACCGACGCCCAATCGTTTCTCGATGTTACTCGAATACTCAAGGGCACGGAAAGACGAAAATGGACGAAAAAGGGCAGCCATAAGGAGGCAAAAAGACATAGGGGGTACAGTGAATAACAAGCATGTATTTGTAAATGGCCCTCTCGTCAATTGAATCCTTTAGATGTCATTTCGACATTGAAGTTTCGCGTTTAACGTAGAGCTGACTCCGGAAGTGAGGAAAGGTTCTCGATAAATTCCCCACTTGTTTCCTAAGTTCTGATGGTTGGTTGAACGACACCGCTGGAAAATCGGGCGAAATATGTGCTGGCCACCCTTTTGCCCTATAAATATGCTGTCCCTTCCAGCATCGACGTGTCCGTACTTCCCACAGTTACGAATCCAAGTTGGGCAAAGTTGGGGTATAAAGCACGAAAGCCGAAAGCTGAGAGTGGTTTCGTGGGGCAGGCAAGTAGCCAGATGTTTGAGACCTGACCACTTTCCGTCCAGATCCTCGCCACAATGGCCCTTCCCCTGTTTTATATTTATTCGGGTTCTTCGAGCCACATGTAAAACTCGCCCTACCATCACAAACCATTTCACCCTTTCTGCTTTCTCCCTCGCCCCGATTATACCCGCCACTCTTTCGCGATGCGGCCCAACCGCTCTGTCGGAAAAGAAGGAACAGTTTCGACGAGGAAGGGAGGCATTTCCGCCGCTAAAAAATAAGTGATTTTCAGAGGCATTGGTGTTGCGGTCACGTTCTAACTATTTTCGAGCACGTGATGTTTGCCAGAGGTAACTATCCAGCTCAATGATTGGGCGCTTGATAGCCCCACTGGGATGGTGTCTGCTCGCTCCACGCGCAAACAAAGCTAACGATGACTTCCTCCGCCACGTTCCTGCACAACCAGCCATTACATGAACATATTTACTGGTTTATTTGGGTATGCCTTGACCCCCCTGGGAACGCCCCATTATTAAATAAGAGCTGGCGGGCCGTATGCAAATTTACATATGTAACTGCGATCAGACATGTCAAAGATCGTCTGTGGTATTGATGTTTGGATATTAAGCTCATGGCAGTAACGTGTCCATAACAAAAAATGTTGTTATATAAATATCAAAATATCGTTCAAATCGTATGCTTGACGGGCCTGCATAACTTTCGGGCCCAAAAAAACAGGTTGATTTTCAGTATTTTTTCTGAATCCACCATTGGGATGGCGAGATCCGGATTTTCCGCATAATTACTATGCAGATTGGCATACCTGCATTATTTGAATTTTTTTTTTAAATAGAAAAATATTGGCAAAAAAGACGTTATTATTTTACTAAAATGCCTCCGTTGCTGCACGGCTAATCAGTGTAGACGGTTCTGGCAACTGAGGTGATCTGAATGAAAAATATACTTTTAGTACAATGATACATTTTTCATATGACCTGATGCATTTTTGACGTTTTGAAAATTACGAAAATGACAAGCTGTGAAGAAAAGAATTCGATTTTCGACCAAAAAACCAACTTCAATAATTTGTTATCTATAGTTACAAATGGATAAACGTATAAAAAAAATCATCAGATCATATGATAGAAAACTTTATGAACTATGCCCCGCCCATATTTGAAGTGAATCGGACTAATCGATTTTGAGATACGACTTACACGATTTCATAAAATATAGTTTGGGGAAAGATGCGAAAGGAAGCCAGGTGGTAAGGATTGCGGGGCGGTTCGCCGTAGCACTGTCAGTAATCTGACCCTTCACACAAACGTTCATAACTTGGTCAAGTTTTGGCATTTCTACAAAATCTTCGTTGCAAATTAGAGTTACAATCCTAGTCGATAAAACTATCCAATAAAAATATGTTTTTCTGAGATTTTAAGGGGTGTTCTCACTTCAGACGCTAAAAAGATTATTTTTGTGAATCTTTTTTTGATACTTTTATATGATAAATATTAACATAAAAATCGTTACACTTAATAAATACACTTTCGAAATACATTACATTTATTTATTTATTTAGTTAAGTCACTATTTATAGACGAAAAATGTAGTTAAAAAAATGCCACAAAAAAATTGTAGGTCTGCGCTCTTGATGAAATCTCGGAGATGGATCATCCGAAACGAAAAAATCAAACGGTTTTAGATTCAGAATGTAACTAGCTATAGCGCATACCATACTATTTTTGACACATTCGAAAAAACAAAAAAGTGTTTTTTTTTTCACCGTTTTTGGCCAAAAAAGTAAACTTCAAAATATTTTTAAAATCCTTTATATGAACTATAGCTATAGTTGTAAATAATATGTGGTTAGAATTTGATCAGGATCGGTTCAGTAGTTTCGAAGATTTTGTCAATAAGCCGTCGGTAAACGTTGTTTTGAGAAAAACGCGTTTAAAGTTTGTTTGGGTTACATAAATACATTTAAAAAATGTTTTAATGAGTTTCGAAAGTGTATTTATTAAGTGTAACAACTTTAATATCAATATATATAATATAAACCTATCAAAAAAATGCATGGAAGTCGCCTTTTTTAGCGTCCAAAGTGAGAAGACCCCTTAAGCTTATGCAGATTCCTTAACCATTTCGGCTTGCAAAGTCATCGGTCATACAACTCTCCATCAAAGCCTTCATCAAATGTCTTGAACCTCAAGAATCCGCACACACCTCTTGCAACAAACTTCTACCGATATCGGCAATTATAGTCTGCCTTTTCCTCTTCTTCGCAAGGTATGTATCCTTGTATTCTCTCAAATGTGTTGGCCTGGTTTGAAATACCATAATAACAAGAATCTCCATAGTAGATGAACAAAGTCATGTGGAAGTGCGACCATTGTAGACTATCCGTGCTTCATGTTTCCGAGATCCTTGAGATTCAATAGGTGAATTTCTCGCGCTGTGAATATGAAATACCGCGCAACCCTACCCTGCATATGAAGTTATAGGGCAAGTCGTGATCGCGCTGTTGCCTCATGCAGGCGAAAAATAGATGTATGTGTGAAGATACATATACCTGATGCCTTGATAACGGTAGTGGAACAATATTTTCCTAGCCGGGCACTTTGCCAAGAGTTTGCGGTGTGGTGAAGATTAGCGAAGCTCCATTCTAACGACCTTATGAAACAGCGAACTTGTGGCGTTTCCGGAGCTCGGCTAAAAATATTGCCCCGCAAATTGAAAGCTAGTGCGTGCTTTCGCGAAGCCAATGTCTCACTATTCTACAGAGCTCAATCTTTCCCTTCAGCAAAAGGAAGGCTTTCGACATGCGCTCTTCCACAGGTCCGTCCACTAGTTCCAGCTTGAAAAAATGTCTATTACAAACTTGGGAAACATATTCATCGCTCGTTGCTGATGTGACCTTAACAAACAAACAAAAAGTGAAACTCTAATCCCTCTGGTAGTCAAGGGCAGGCGGTCATAGGGAGGAAAATTCATTCAACTTCTGCGGTACTCAGCTCCGTGCTGTATCTCCCTCTCTCTTTTTTGGGTCGCACCGCTTGCCGGTTGTAATTATTTCGCAATTTACAACCCTTTGCGGGGATACGATGTTAAATTAAAATATATTTATGTAGCCGTTTCGGGTGTTTTAAGACACCCGAGGGGATAACCTGGACGAAGCTTCCCTCGGTAAAGTGAACTTTGTCCTACAGTCGGGCAGTCGGAACGTACTGGGTAAAAGCCTTTCCGATTCGACCAATGGACCACGGACTACCGGATTAATGATTGCTACGAGAGAATTTTTCTAAGCGGCCTTCGTGGGCTTACGGTAGTTGGTCCGCAGATATTTATTTCCAAGGACGCGAATACGATCTCTCCCTGTCTGAGGATAATTATCGTCCGACAAACCACATCTCTGGCACAAACTACCCTTCTCTCTCTCTCTCTCTCTCTCTCTCTCTCTCGCTCTCTCTCTTTCTCTCACTCGTTCTTCAGCCCGCACGGTTGCCATCTCATTCCCTTTTGTGCCTTCCTCTCGCTCTTTTCCTCCAGGAGCTATGGCGAGCAGCGACATTAGGGACTAGGTAGGTTTGGACCTGTCTCGACTGTGGCGCGGCGGAGGGAACTAGAGACGATTCGGCGTGTGCAATGGGTCGTAACGCTCTCCGCGTGGCTCTCTGTGGATGGAGGAATTTGGGCTTGGACTCGAGCCAACCTTTGCTTTACTTTACTTGACTCCTCTGCTCTTGCCCCCGCCCGGCTCCAGAGGGATAACGCCATGGTAGCAAAGAGCTCAAGAAGGAAAGAGTACCGATGAGACGAAAGGTTTGAGAGGGGGGGGGGTTGCTCTCTCCGCTACACACATACAGTCGAGGTGGGGACAAATATATATCGACGTTCTTTCGAAAAAGTTGTCGCGTCACCGAATATCCTACATAACTCGCAGACTCGCTCCCGCGGATAACTTTTCGTTCGCTCTTCTTCTCCGTCTTCGTCATCGTCGTCGTCATCTTCGTCGTTGCCGTTGTCGTCTAGGAGCCTCTCCCGTATACGACGTCTGGCAAACAGATCGAGTGCCTCCATGTGAACTCTTCCGACCGTACCAGCGTTCCCGAGAGAGGGATATCAACAATTCTTTGGGCCGGGAAACATACATTCGTTGCACTTGTCGCGGTCAATGCCATTTGCCATTTGTGACAGTAGACGGTAGCAAACGGCGCGTTCTCAATGTGACAAACGAAGGAAATTCGTCGTGACACGTGTGGTTAACCCTCACCCATACCACATAGCTGATCGAGGTTGTTGGTCCAGCGATATAAGAATGCCGGTTGGACACTAACGTCCGAACCAGAGTTTCTGTTGCCGGGAATAAAACGGAAGTGATCAACCTATATTCCTTATTCGCCGCTTCTCTCTTCCACGCTCTCACCCTTATACCTTCCGGCGTAGCGACAAGTTACGTCGGGTGGAGTTTGGAAAAGCCACGTCTGTAGCACTGCCCGGTTTTCGCCTCACCATCCCCTTCGGCCGAGCAAAGTCGTTTCTTCTGCTTTACGGTTTTAATAAATCTCTACGGGGTAATTCGCGGTGGGCAGGAGCAGACATTAAAACCCTTCGGATACCCCCGGCAACTCTACCGGTTAAAGCTTCGACCATCCACGAGTGGCAGCCCCGTGCCAGGTCTTTGAGGGGTACGGCTGATCTCCGCGAAATTAACGAGAAAAATTAGAAACGTTGGGGGATGTACTATGCGCAATCTCATTGTGGAGAGGCTTATCCGCTTGGTTTGGTATTACACGAGAGGGCAGCAAAGAGCTGAAGACGTACCGACACGCTGCCCCGTACTATTTGATCGTCGACTTCCAGGAGCAATGAGACAAATCGATCGGTAATGTCCATTTTCTTCTCCACGCACGATAAAATTGCTCGTTAGCGATTTGCAATGCAGTCGACAAGGTTTGCGCCATGATAAATGTTATTCAAGATAGGTATGATGTCTACCTTGTGTTCCAACAAACAAGTAGAATATTGATGGGGCTTCTCTCGGATTAGCTGTTTCCATTTTCGAGCACACATCCCCACTCCTATTTACTCGCAATTTCGAGGCAACTCCATTCGGTATGTGGTAAGTCTATCACGAGTGTGCGCTGAGTGAGCGCGTGCAATCTTTGCGAGCTAGGTATTTATGGAGAAAATCCCCTTGATCTTAACCGAGTCAACGAAGCTCTGCTCGCGCAGCTATCACGAAGGAAATCCAATGTTTATCGAACATGCTTCCGGTAGGTTCACGAGGATTAAACGGGTGCCGTCGAGCTTTAATGAACTCACGCTGTTGGCCAGGGACGTATTCTATGTCTTTTAGCGCAAATGGCGACCGTTACGGCGGTGCGGATGAAAATTTCGAGTCTGTACCGATGTTCCCCTCCATTGAAAACGTTTTATATAACAGGCAATAACTGTTTTTATTCTTTCTGTGTTTCAGGTAAGTGTCGGAAACATCCTTTTCATGGACTGGCGCTCGCTGATATGTTTCTACGAAAATATGAGTCGTTGCAGGAGAAATTGCAGTAACAGAAATATGTTTCACTGTCACATTGCTCACTTGGCATTTGTAAGAATCGTGACGCATTACGACGAACGATTCCTGCTGTTAGATCCTGGCCCGATATACAGGGGACACTCTTTCCTTGATTAGCCATAGTAGATACAGTGAAACCTCGTTTATACGTTTTACACTTATACGTTTTTATCATTCATACGTCAAATTTCTGTAGCCCCGGCAGATTCCGTTCATAAAGATGGCAATACAGTTTCATTTCTACGTTTTTCACTTACACGTTTTTCGCGCTTTTACGTTATTAATTTTAATCCCCAGCGTCGGTTACGAGGTTCGTTTTTTTCTCAGTTATGCGTTGATCACACGTGATATTCTCTCGCCGAAGAAAATGTCATGTGGGTGCGTTATGATGTCGTGATGTTTTGATGTTTCTGACCACGACTATGTATGCATGTACTGTGACAACATGCATTAAATAAAAGTTCAAAACAGAAATTCGAAAACTTGAGTTGGCTCATTACTCAATTATTACCAATCAAATTTTCAATTGGAATACCAAACATCAGCATAATAGAGGCACTGCTATTAAAAAACATCGGGAATTATGCGCCAATCGCCATTTTCATATGTTAAACAGTTTCAGATACATACGGTATTCCGATTTCACGTTATTCTCACTTATACGTCATAATTGATGTACCCCTTGAAAAACGTATAACTGAAGTTTCACTGTGTTTGCCATCGAAAGTCTATTATAATGTACAACAACGAAACACACTTGCCATAAGACATGCGAAACGTTACTCTCGCGAGACCAAGATCTTCAACATTTCCCACGCGCACGTAAATCCTTATAGCAATAACGACAACATAGTATTCGGCGCTAGGCCATGTCCCGCAGACGGTACTTCAGCGAACGGGCATACGGAATCCAGCCGTTTGACAATTTTCCATATCTTACAACCGAAATTATCCTCCAAGGAAAATCATGCTATGCGGACCACACGGCCCGATCGTAAATCTTGTTCATATCAATGATCTTCGAAATTTTCGAACTGTTAGTCCTGATCTAATTCCTCAAATTTGAGCCGCGACAATGTTTATACTTTCCAGATAACACGACGACGAACTAAATATCCATACCCCAATGTCTTACCCAATCACGAAATTCAGACCAGTTCCCCACGGATCGTCCTGACCAACAACAAATCGAGAGATAAGCCCTTATACTCCTTAGCCAACCCGGAAGAAGAAATGCAAAATAAGTATCCTACCTACCTCTCACTCAAAATCCAAAAACACTGCGTTAACATAAGACACCAGACCCAGACTCCGTCAGCCAGCAAGAGTCAGAGTCAACCAGTAAACTTGTAAGCTCCGCTTATAGTCTCGTAAACCCAATAGTCATAAATAAATCGGCTAGCCGCGGTCGGTCAGTTAGTCGGCATCAGTCAGTCGCAGTCCAATAATACAACCATCGACACGATTCACATTTTCGCCAACAATCTCAACGACGACTCACAACAAACTCCAATTTCATCGCCCAATCAACACAACCGTGAGTGACCACCACATGATTATCAATTCGCAGTTTTGAATTACGTCCTAAACATGTCCACCCAATAATGACAATCTATTGTACATTTTCAAACTAGCGTTCAATCTTAAACCGTGTTAAGAATAAATTATAGAGTTTCTTGTTCCAAATCAAAGGTAACTTCAATGCCCTCAAACTCCTGCCCTTTTAAAACCTACTAATTCTTACCAACTCTGACTCAATTCTATCAAATTAACCTACAATCAAACTCTTACTAATATTCACCTCTAACCCCATCCCGTGCTATTGCGCTAGCTGTAAGCAAAAACGGGAAATCGAATAATGTGTGTCTCATCTCTTCTGGATGTGACACCGCATTGCTGTAGAAGGCAAAAAGGGTTATAGCATTCCAACGATTGAAATATGTTATCTTTGGATTCCGTCACTTGCATATGTATATCACAGTGGGGTGCAACACACTGCGAACACATTTTATAACTTTTATATAAACTTTTAAATAATCAACGGTCTCCTGATCAAGTTTTCAAAAGAGAGATGCTAACATCTCACCTTTTTTTCTTCCAGTATCATAAATTTCGGAATTACGTGACTTTGAGTTCGACCATGCAGGTTGATAATGAAAAATGAAAAAAATTGTAAGATGTTATGAATAGACGTGGCCTGCCGTGAAAATCGAAAGGCTATAGGGTATAAGAGGGTAGTGCTTTTCCAATGTGGGATAGGCTTGTGCACACACTAGCGCCTAAGCCTGCTTTAAGCCCTTGCAGAGTGGCATCAGGGAAGCGTAAAACGGTGAGTGAGGGGCCAAGGGGGTACGTTAACTCGATCAGACATAGCGAGGTGAACGGATGCGATGCAATAGTTTGTATCCGGCGAAGGGGAAGCCACCTCCAATCTTGGTGGGGACTAGGGTCGCCTAAACAGCCGCGACAGGAGCCATTATTTGCTTCTACGGGTGTATACGCGGCATGGGACGTAGAAGGGAAACGTTCGCGGGCTGGGTGAGGAGGCGGAGATGGCGGTGACTATAAAGTGAGAGCCGAAGGGATAACCAAAGCTGTACGAGTACGGATTTCCGTGTTCGAATTACTTTTACGAACAGAATAATGTGCCCCATGAAGATCATGATTTTCCGCGTGCTGTGAGAGCACGTCGATTTGTTTCCACCAAGTTTTATAGAGCCAATCATTTGCGGGCCATGCCTCGCGCTGCAGCCAAGAATTAATATCGCCTTCATGGTTAATTTGAATAAATCGATGAAACGAATCGTGAATTTAATGGATTCTTTCCCGCAAGAATACCTTGACAATCATTTTCGCCGCGGGTGAGGCAGGGGGAGAGAGGGCGTAAGACCAAGTGAAAGAGAAGGATAGAGAAAATGGGTGAGCGAAAGACGTCGATTTACTGGGATATCGTATGAGCGTGAAGCGCGCCAAGAATCAGAACCCCTGTACTCCTTCGTGGTGAGACCGGATGGTAGAGGAGAAGGAGAAGGTGAAAACCCGTGGTGAATCGAGCTCTCGCCGGGCACGAATTATTCCCGGATTTTCGAGGGCACGTTCTTACCAACGCACGAGCTCGACTGCTTCTGGCTTTTGACTGGCTTTGCTTCCACCGTAAACCCCGCGGAACGCTCCCTAGCATCGAACAGGAGGGCGAAGGAAAGAGAATGAGAACAGAAACAGGAAGAGACAGAGAGAGAGAAATGGGAGGGAGCTCTGCGGGAAATTGTGGACATTTAACATTCAGCGCGTATGATTAGACGGTCTGGCGGTGCATAGAGAATACGGCATAGCCAAGAGACCACGTGCTCTTACTTTCTACCTCCGACAACCCCTCCAACATATATTTCTCCCTTCTTTCTATCGCTTCGAACCATTGGAACGCGAGAATGAATTATGTAAGGCAAAGTACTTCATTCATCTTGCTCTTGTTATTTGGTGGCTGTAGTTAAACTCCGCGTATTACCGTCACTGAAATATTGCGAGTAATTTTTTAAAGCGCACGTGCACCCCTCCACGCTTTCGACTATGGCATCCGTTCCCCAGCGGCTTCTCCGTCACATTTACGCTCTTGCTGTGACTCCCATTGGCTTTGGGAGACCAAAGCCACTGTAACTCTTATTGTCGATTCGGGAACCAGCACCGTACGAAAAGGAGTGTACAAAAATAGTGAAGAACCGACATAATAGTAAAAAGCTTAAGGCGGTATTCTAAGTTTAGAGGCCAGACAACCGCAACGATATGAGTGGTATAATGGCACATTATAGTTACGTTACATTAATCGGCCATTCCTGCAGATCCGCCGTTCTCGACTTCGAAATGATGATTTTCTGGAGCTCGTTCTTCCCTGCGAGCAGTTCTAGCTTTCTTGGAAGCTTCTGAAGTTCGTAGCTCCGACCGGTCGGTCCTATTCTGGTCTCGTTACAAATTGCTATAACCATGTAAATATTGGGAATTTCGAAATTCCATTTTGAGAGCATATTCTTGAGAGTCTATACTTTGAGAAAATGCAAAAAGATCAGTTTTTTTCTAGACTAAAATATTGCCTTAATGACACCGTAACGTCCACTTGTCTAGATGATCATACTGGTAGTCACTACTTCCACATCTTTCTGCGTTTCCACTTTGCACCAAGTAAACGCAAAGGTATCCGAAAACGTACCATTTCCTTTCCTCGTAGAGGAAACTTTACGTAGTTGTTAGCACAATTAATGCACAGTCGAAGATCGATGGGGTATTTTATTCTATGCTAATGATGCGCCACGCTATCACCCATATCGTATCGTGCAGTCTCTTCGGTTATAAAGATGCTGGCAGTGTACAGTACAAATTCTTACCCTCAGGCGTATTCGAGCTCCTTATTTCCATATTCCAATTTGCACCTCATCGGACTGTGTTTGCTCAGGCACATCGTGCCGTCTCTTTGCCAAGGTGACTCGGCGGCGTTGGTACCTTCGTCTCAGCTTGTCCCCTTTTTATTTGTTTGCTTTCAGGCCTCTCAAAGCCGCAGGCAATTCCTTTTGTTCAGACGATCGAGTCCCGCATATTTTATCGCGTATCCCCCCCCCCGTCGAGGCATAAGTACGCCATGCTATGCCGGAAAGCCTCGCCACAGGAATATCCTATCGTAAACCAAAAGGTAAGCGAAAGTCTGCAATTTTCTTCCCTCTGTTGTTTATGATACGTATGCGCGTTTCGCGCAAACGTATGGACGGTGGGAAGTAATCTTGCGATCAAGTTTTCGGGAGCTAAAAAGGCGAACACAATGAGATTTGTAATCAGAAGAGAGATTTCGGATAGGATAAAGTCGATTTGAAATTCGTTGGAGTGAAAAAGATTGCGATCCCCGCCTGACTCCGATTACTGAAACCCCGTTGGGTTCTATCGATTTTTGGCGAGGTCAAGATTTATTTGGTAGCCTCATCTTTGAGGAAATTTTAAAATTTCTTTTTATGGGCATTCCTCTAGGAACACTTATTGCTCCGTCGCGTGGGACATGTTTGTAGTTTAAAATTGTTAGACGATAATTTCTCATAGCCAAATAATACGGTTCTTGCGGACAAGACGACCTCTCTACCCTAAGGACCAATAAAAGAGGAAATTTTTCGAATTATAAGCGTGTCCGCGGGCCGCGTCGTACAGGCCATTCGCGAATCGAGCGGAACATTTAGCGAGCAGATTAGACGATGTTCAATCTCTTCACAGTTTAAGCCGTATTGTATTCATTTCCGTAAAAAAATACTTTATGATCTTGTGGACAATAAGGTACACGTTCACAGCGGCATGGACTATCTTCGAGGACCATCTGACCAGCATAGTCGCGCACCCTAATGAAGGGATTAACCTCCGCGCTCGCTCGACGCTCGATTCAAGCGCGGAAAACATTTCATTATGGTGACCAGCGCGTCATGGCAATTTCCCTACGGTCAAGCCTGGGCCCGACAGCGATGTCAACGTTGCACCCTTCTTTCCCACCAAAAACTCCCTTTCGTGATTGGTGATGAGAAAGAATCCTCCCACTCTTAATTTTTGCACCAATGATAACTTCATGAAATGCAGAGTCTCGCCCATCTCCCTTTTTGAGGATTTCTCGTAACCAACTACGAATCTTTAGTCTAGAACTTCACCTCGATCTCGACCGAGAGCAAAACATATTAAAATCACACTGTGCCTTGAGACTACTCTCAAGCACAAGATCTAAGACTCATTACCATAACAACAAGTAAACCTTGAGTGATTAGTGTAAAGTGTTGAATTTCCGAATAAATAATATTTTTTCTGGTCTTCGTCTTCAAGAACCTAACTTCACTTCCTAAATAAAAATCAAGTCGTTGGTGATTAATTTCCCTGACGACGATACCAAGGGACTACGTCACCGCCGGAGTGTAAATCGGCCCTTACAACCCCGACAGGTCGAAGTATTACCGCGCGGTCCCGACGTATCGCACACTTATCCTGAATCACAAACCTTGAAACATGGATACAAAAGTTTTTGAGATACATTGTAGAGTAATATTCTAATGTGATATTTGTTGATAATTCCATTTGAAAATCTTTATTCACATAACACTGTTGATTCACGATCACGAAACACTCGTACTGTGTCCAGTAAAAGCGACAATACCAGCTCAAATATGGATTCTATGTACCTGATATCGCACACAACAGTTTCGTTGCTGCATGATAAGTGTAAAACTGCTTGGATCTAAGTTATAGTCGCGTGTAGCTGTGTGGGATATGCTCCCGCCGCCATTGATTTTCGAGCAGTGCACCACCAAGTTTCGTGGCTAATGTAAGTGCTTGAATTCTTAGGGTTGCGAAATGGGTGCTGGAGGCAGCCTCGTTCTCGCTCGATCGGTCCTAAAGGGATGTACCGAACGTTGCTTCCTCTCGCGTGATCAAGCACGGATAGAAGTTTCGGTCGTTCGGGATGAGCCGGGAAGTGTATGGTTGCGTATTCTGACTGTACAACTGGTGAAAAGGGCGGGTGTTAGTTGCGGCGGGCTCGCCAGAGGGTGAGCCCTAGAAAGAGCAAGAGCGAGCAAGAGGAATGAAGGAAGGAACCCGTTGGTCCGATAAACAGATGCCTTTGGAAGACCGTTCATCCGGCAAACATTACACAGGCTCACCACCGCGGGACCACCATGGACTGCCACCGTGTATCCAAGATTTTGCTAGTGCACACTCGACTCTTGCAATGCATGCTCCAGTGGTTAACTCCACTCAAGCCTGCGAAGTCCGGAGTCTTCTCACGGCGAAATCTCAGTTAAATGCCGGTACCTGCGATCGCGTTTCTAGAATTGTCAACGCTATGCGGATTGTTCCCATTTCTTAGAAACATGTGATGCGTAATACAGTACAGAAACATGCGTATGATACAGTTCGTCAGGTAGAAAGTTCTGACGAATAACATTGCATGAACCTGCGGCAGTGACATCTCGTAAAGCGGAAGTACATCGGGCTCTTGGAGCCGTGCGAGGTAACCAGGTGAACTGCTTTGCCTTGTAAATTCAGCGAATGATGTTTTCACGTCCCGGCGGAATAAATAAGGCGAGGGTGTGAGCGGTCGTTCAGGATTTTTATCCTTGGTGCTTCTGGCGGTCGGTGACTCGCATACGAATTTAATTAAAACCACCGAGCCACAGGGTACGTTGTGTTTTTTTCTTCCTACAACGATGCCTCGGACGTAATGCCAACGTTTTTCTTTTCTTCGGTCGCGGGAGTGAACGACCTCGTTGTCGTGTGCTGGTCAACCAGGTTGAACAGTGGAATAGAGAGCATAAGGGTGAAGGGATAAAAAGAGCGAGAAAAAAACTGAGAGTCTACCATAAACCTACGGTTGTTGAACTTGCGTAGTTTCGCGGGGCTAAACGGTTACGGCCATCAAAGACGTCTTCCAGTGACCATCACGAAAATTTACCATCACCCGGGTTCGCCAGCACGAAAAATCCATTTCATTAGACTCAGAAATACACGAAAATAGATGACGTAAGTGTTTCATTCGTTGGTCACAGACAAGGACGTTTTCCAAGTTGAATATCAATTTTGTATTCAAGGTCAAGAGGCTCTCGAAAGGCCAGTGCCGGTCTCTTTAGCCCCTGTAGTTTAGTCCCGATTGCAAATTTAAGCTCGCCACAAGACCGTCAGGCAAAACGTTTAATTTGGAAAGGCTTGGAACCCGCGGGACCGCCCTTTATCCCATCATCCCTCGGCATGAGCCCAGGGTAATAAATAATTTAGCCCCGTAGAAGAGGTTGGCAGAGGACAGCATCCAACGAACGAGTGGATGTAGGACCTCGCTCGTAAACTCGCAACCTCGGGGCGTAATCCAGCACATGACTCGACTTCGGTTCTCACGCTGTCTCTCTCTCTCTCTCTCTCTCTCTCTCTCTCTCTCTCTCTCTCTCTCTCTCTCTCTTCTCTCTCTCTCTCTCTCTCTCTCTCTCTCTCTCTCTCTCTCTCTCTCTCTCTCTCTCTCTCTCTCTCTCTCTCTCTCCCTCTCCCTCTCTCTCCCTCTCTATCTGCCTCGTTCTCAGGCGTTACGGAGAATATTCTCTATGCAAGACAGGGTGGATCTCAACGTGGTACCAAAACTCCTAGCGCTCTCATAGCTCTTTCGCGATTCTCGGTCACTCCGAACCGACGCAATCGTATTCCAATTGCGTTATACGGCTCCAGAGTTTATGGCTCCGAATTATTATTGCTGTTCTTATTTGATACACCGCATATATGCGATACAGGAACCACCGTTGACTATATTCCTCAGCATCAATGTCCCCTTGGCAAGCCGAGCATGCTCGGCGTAACGCATCGGTAAACGCTTCACTTCCCCTTATCGTTTCCTCTTGACGGGCTTTATCCCCGAAACTCAGAGAGCATGTGGACTAAACCATGAAACGTACTTTTTCCTTCGAGCTTTAAGATTTTTACAACCCACACGCTTTTATCGTATACCATACGAGAGCGATATCACGACCGAGTTAGCCTCGTAATCGATCGTTACTGGAGGGTAAAATCATTCCAGTCCGATGAAACGTGACCGCCGGTCGAAATTCGCAGAACCGAGACGATCGAACGGTTGAGCGATGCTAGTCAAGGGGTAACGCGGGGTATAGTCTCCGCTCGTGGTTGCAGACGGTAATACCGTTGGACGTATTCTCCATATCGTTGGATGGGTAGGTATCTCGTCCTCGTGATTTCCAAGTCCCCGCGGACGTCGACGCGTCTGTTTGTCCACGTCTGCCTGCACAGAGAGGGCGAGAGAGGAGAGAGAGAGAGGGCTCACTCCTCGGCCTTCTCCAGGAACCTTCTGCTGTTACAGCTCTTCTGCCACTCGTCTCTGCCCCTGCATACATGTATGTGTATTCTCGGTTGTCTGCTGTTGCAACCGGTCGGGCGGTGGCAGCTTCACCGGTCCCTTCAGTGTCAGTTGCTCGCGCGTGTTTACCATGTTCGCCCAGGCGTGTTTCCAACCAAACTAACCCGGCCACGCCTCGCTGATCCAACGACACACTGGTAAGCAAAACGCGGGGACTTGCCGCGCTTGTCTTCTTCCCCGTTGAATTCCCTAACCGCATCAGAAATCCCCGAGAAAATGGAAGACAACCTTTCGTTTTACGTGATAGCTTCCACATCTTGACCACTCGATAGCACAAAATGATCGTCCATTGGCATGGAACAGCTGGCACGTCAGGATTTGCACTTTTGGAAACGGAACCCGACGACGTGTTTTTTTTCATCTTGAATTCACCAGAATAACGTTTCGAGCGAAGCCTCGGTGCATTTCCTTTTACATCCGGAATAGTCTTGCGCTAGGTTGTCTCGCGTATACCACTCGCGGTATTTTCCGGTAACGAGTGATAAAGTTTTATAGGTGCATGATATACGACGGGGTCGCGTTCGTAGTGCGCTACTAGCACGGGCAAAGGCTCCAAGACAGCACGGCGAAGAGAAAAAGCGTGAGGGCGAGTAGGGAGAGAGAGAGCCAGGCAGAAGAAGAGTTAGGTGGTCGCGTAATTCGAGTAGAAAGTAGGTGGGTGAGTGGTCGTATAGTGTACTATACACGGGGACTCATAATTTCTGCTCGACGGCACCCTCAAAGACGTAATAACGTAGAGAAACGGTTACCGGTAACCAACCCTCCCTGGTCCGGCGGCGTCGAGGAGGAAGGCATCTCTTTGATATACTTATATAGCGCCAGCTACGCTTATGTTCACTAGGTATGTACTGACGCTGGAGAAGACTGTCGGGAAACGAAGAGGGATGATAGAAGAGTGATGCGGATGGCATGGATGGTAGATGGAAGCGGTCGAGTCCACTTTGATTACTTTGAATGACGCAGCGAGAGCGTGTCCTCTGCCTGCTGAGGCTTACTATCTTTCTTCACTTCGTGTTTCTTCGACCTCTTCCCCAAAGCCTACACGGTTTCGAATATTCGTCGTTTACCGATTTGCCAGACGCAAGGTTTTTGCTCTTTTTCCGTTCGTAATTCACGCCTGCGTCGGCCACTGTCACCAACAGAGCACGGCAAATGTCCTCACTAGTGGACTGGTAAAAAGCAATCAAATACCTCAAATGATTGTGATGCATAGATGTGTGGCGTCGCTTATTCTTCCCGCTGATGTAACACTTGCTCCGTTTCCCAATTTTTCAATAAGAATGTCGAATCTTTTGACAGTGAAATTGTATACGTTTATTTTGATCTAAGACTGTCTATGTCAGCCATGTATATACTGCTGTTGCCTCGCTTCTATTCGAATGACGTTGACCAGCGAAAAAAGGATTGGGAATTGCTTGGAGTAAATCGAACACAAACTACTTGACGAAATACACAGCTCACTGCATAAGACCAACCGTCAGGCCAAGGCATACATTGGATTCTGAGGACAAATCTCTTCCTCCTCCCCCTCCCTCTCGTCCTGGGTGTGCATACATTGTTAGCCGTCTGAGCGTGCAAGCTTCGTGACTACTGAGATTGCAATTTGCACGTCCTCGACTAACAGTCCAGATCCTCTGCTCTGGATTATTGTCCGACTACGTGTAACCGTGACCACTTGTGCCGATGAACATCGAGAATGCCCCTAAAAGCAGAGAACCTGTAGCTCTCTCCACTCTCGTACAACCATCTGATGCCCTTCACTACTGTCGCAAGACATGGTGACTGCATGCTGGATGTCGCGGTAACGTCTGTTTCTGCCAAATCGTTGATCTTGGTCTTGGATATATTCGTTACAGCTGTCATTATGAATCAGTATCGCCAAGATGTACTTGAAAACTACTTCAGGATGAGTCTTGAAAAGATAAATATCGTTTATCTCTACCGCAAAGCTTCTCAAATAGATTTTAAACATTATTGATTACCTGTAATTCTGAATAACTTGTAAAATGATTGATGGTGATTAGCTTTGACCAAAGACCGTTAATGAACGGGCTGGTCACCATGAATAATAGCCGGTGGATCACCATCAATATTAACGGCATGCATAATCACTAGGATTGCTATTTATGCGATATAATGAGAATCTGATGAACAGGCTTTGAGTCTATAAGTTTCTTCTGCCATGATTTACCCTGGGATAGCGTTGCCTCTGCTTCTGCTACTTTGGATTTCCTATTTGAGTAATTTTCTTCTGGTCTCGCTTCCATGTGTATCCACGGTATTCGCTATTCGATTAGGTCACTCTCGTTCGCAGGTGATTCATTTTTGTGAGATTATTTGAGCCAGGCGGAAGAGTGGCTTGACTACTGCTGGTTCTACCACTGGTGAGACAAGTATAGGATGGAGAGCGAGAGATAACAGTCGGTGGTGGTCCCACCGCGTACGCTCGCGCGGCTTCGCAGTGATTGCCGATGCAAATACACCCCCTTACTCTCTATAGTCAACTATCGTTCTCTCCCTCCATCTCTCTCTCTCTTCTTGTTCCCTTCCTCACTCTCATATCCCTGCGATGCGCGAAGCTCTGTACCACATACAGAGAGAATGAGAGAAGGGAGGTCGCAGTTTGATTCACGAATGGATGAGAGCTTTCTGCGGCCTGCAACCCCGGGCCCTCATGAATAATGCAGGCCCCGATGTAATTGATCGCCCAATCGGAACGGCCCTTTATTTACTTTCCTTCGCTCGAAGCGTTCACGTATACACACACACTCCTTCTCTCTCCCTCTCTCTCTCTCGGTCTCTCTCTCTCTCTCTCTCTCTCTCTCTCTCTCTCTCTCTCTCTCTCTCTTTCTCCCTGTCTCGATCTTTTTTGCGCTTCCTATTTTACTCTTTTGCATTTCTCTTCTACCATTCGGCCACTCGCTTGAAAGTTATTTGACATCCCTTACCAACTAAAGTGCTTTAAGCGCCCACCAGCAGGCACATCCTGAAGCAATGATGCTTATAGTCGAATGATGATCTTTCACCGTTTCTCTATCACGTTAGTGTCTCTATACACAAGATACAAGAGCACACAGAGTTAGACACGAAAGCATACGTTCTCTGAACACGTTAAAGCATTTGAGTTTTCCGAGCAATCGCAAATGGGGTAAATTTCCGTGCGTAATGTTTCCTATCCTTGACATCGGTATTACATTGGGAATGACATGGGGTTGGAATCGGGAATGGAACACAAGATGCGAAATTATTATTGTCCGAAATACGATGATATTCAGCAATTGTGATCAGGGTTTTTTTTTATCACGTTGCATCATCTCCTTATACGAACGTATGACGTGTATATGAAGAAGTAACTCATTTCTCTTGTGCAATATATCATAATTACTATTTCATTCATTAGAAGAGAAAACTTCGGCGTGGTCAATTTTTTCAAACCTCTTCACCTAGCACTACTTTTTCTCCGTTCGGGAACACGTACGGAGGAAAATCACGCTCTTCGGGAACGAAACCCTTAACGAATCACATACTTTTACCCTGCACTCTATCCTCGGTCTGACGAACTTTTGTAGCTCACGTTTCTTCGATCGTCGGTCCTGGAAGGGTCTGTTCGAAGCGCGAAAACTTATCCAAGTCTCCAATGTCTCTCTCTCTCTCTCTCTCTCTCTCTCTCTCTCTCTCTCGCTTTCTCACTTTTTCTGTCTCTCCCTCCATCTTTCTCTCGTGTTCCCCGCTCCTTTCTCTTCCCGTATATTTGTCTTTCTACACGAGCTTGGTAAAAAAACTTTATTTGCTGTCTCCATTTTTCCCTCCAAGGACTGTTTTTGCTCCCAATGCCCCTGTCTTTTCGCCTCTCTCCTTTTCTGAACGGGACCGTTTGTCCTCCAATCCTTACATGGAGGCAAAATTCTATATTCTGGTTGAAAACTACGTAAATACACAGCGAAAAACTCCCTCATCTAATGATGCTCACGAAAAATAACGCCAGTTAGTATGACCTTGAGCAATTGAAATTAATATTTCACATAATGACGAGTGTGTGCTTTGCGTAGTGGCATTTGCAACAGTGCCATAACAAGAACAAGACAAACGGTTCCCGTTCAATATAAAACACTGCATCAATAACACGTTGTTATAGGTGATCAGCACTGCCAATTCCAATGTTTTTTCCGAAATTATACCTGCATTTTGCACTTCTGTACACGTCAGCTGTGAACTCGGCTGCTAGCTAACTTTGTGCGTGTTTGTCCCCTTCCTTTGAACAAATACACGAACGCGTGTATTTCTGCGGAAGGTCTGACTCCCCATCAACGTCTCCCACTTCTATCCCTCTGTCTGTCAGCTTGTGACTCTCCCCGTCTGCCTCTGACCCTACGTAGCAGAGTCGGTGAGCCAGAGAGAGAGAAAGAGAGAGAGAGAGAGAGAGAGAGAGAGAGAGAGAGAGAGAGAGAGAGAGAGAGAGAGAGAGGGAGAGGGAGAAGGAGAGATAGCGAGGGAGTGAGGGAAATCAAGAGAGTGAAGCAGAGATGGTGTACGCCAGGATAACTTGGAAAATCGTGTCCAATGGCGGCGTGTACAAGGGCATGGTTCGAGGAATCCATTTCATCGAAATTTCAGGCCAACATAATTTCAAACCGAGTCTTGTGTATAGCTCGGTGCCAAACGCGTTGGAGAGGAAAGAGGGCGGTTTTAGGGTTATGTGTTGCTTCATAGAGAGAAGCTACCATGACGTGTATACAGGGACGACAGCGGTTGATGTAGTGAGTGAGCGCACGATGAGAGCAAAAGGTTGAAACATCTAATGTATGTATGTGTGTGTGTCTGTATGTGTTTGAGGGAGTGTGTGTCGTGCATCTGTATCGGTGTAGAAGTGTATGTCGGAGAGAGAAAGAGAGAGCAAGCAAAAGCGAGAGAGGAAGAGATAGAGATGTTCGACGGGTGGTGGCAGCAGCCGCTTCCATCGAGATAATTCAGTTATTTCATGCCCGGGCACCGGTAATTGGCTGCTCGCGTTGGCGGCTCTCGGTATACGGACCAGCGCAGCCCAAGAGCCAACCCTACAAACCAGCCCTCGCGAACTAACCATTCCCGAGGAAACCATGAGGGAGGGAGAGAGGAGAGAAGCTGCTTTCTGGCCTCCACCAGAGAGACATTATGATGTTGCTCGAGTCAATTTCTTAGTGACGAGGTTAATGGCTACTTCCGACGAGAATAATTGTCCTTCTTTCCCCTTCTCGAAACCACTGAGCAGCGCGGTTTCGCGTCGAGTATCGCACGAAAAAATCAACCGGTGAATACACTTCGTTAACGTATCGATTCTGCGTAGCTCGTCTCGAACCGCATGGGTGTGCGAAATTTCACCTACCATCCCATAAGACAACTGGAAATTACATACTATTAAACTTTTCTGCATTCTCCTCCGGACTAGGAAGGATGAAGATTTAGCTGAAGGGATAAAAATATCAGATATGGGGAATGGTAATGTTGAAGACGTTCGAATTCGAGGGCCGTCTTCGTAGTAGTCTACTCTCCCCATATTCTCCCTAATTTAAATCCCTATGACCTTGAAATCACCTTCAGACAAATATGAGCATATTTCGACAAAAGTTATTTCAAGGGCCATCTCGTTCACCTTATAAATTGTTTATTTATCACAAAAAGCAGAGTCAGCATGGATATTACGGGCTCAAAATATCCTTCTCCCAAATGTAAATATAGGTATCAAGCTATTGTTTAACCTGAAGGGGCTGTGAAAAAGGTGCGATGCGGATAGCAGTGGTGGCACTGACGATAGAGCGAGAGATTCGGGGAGAGTATATACTTCGAATACAATTGAAGGTTTGCAATTTATCATTGAGACAAGAATAGTGTTTCGACCCGATTTTCATGAACTCCCATTCGAGTTTTCTTTTCAAAAAGTTCCGAATTTCTTCATAAAAGAATATCAAACGTACAAAGGTCCACCGTAAGCAGTGGATAAGTCATAGTGCAGAATTCCAGAATTGTAAGTAGCTCCTGACGATTCTACTGCAGCCACATCTAGCGAATAAAGGATTGAACGGACGTATCTGGATGGTGGGCAATTCTTGGGTTAAGCCCCCAAGATAAGAAGCTTACGGATCCTTGGTTTTTTTTTATTTACTTATTCCATTCCAATGACGTCAATTTCCACCACGGCGGACTGCGAAGCAATGCAAATTTTGACGTTCCGCATACGTGCTGTATCTATGTGAGTGGGTGTGTATATAGAAATGCGTTAGTAAATTCCCTTTCCCGGGGTGAGTTTTATGGAAAGCATGCTCTTAGAATTCCGTTGCCTGGTTTCGCGCTACGACACGATGTTCCGTTTGGCATACCCCTCATCCTTTTTTCCCGCCTGTACTCTTATGAAAAGCATCTATCGCCTATCTTCTCTGTCTCTCTGTTGCTCTTTTTCTCATTCTCTCGTTGTTTCTTTGCTTTCTTTTTGTAACAATAATGTCCCTAATGTCTCTTACCCCCCCCCCCCCCCCTCCCCTCTCGCTCTTCCTCTATCCATGCAAAGTTGCCTTTTTGAGGAAAGCGGACACGGCCCGTCGTTACATCCAGAAAACAAATGCTGTGTTTCCCCGGTTATCGAGAAACAAGTTGAAACAAGCGAGGAGTTGAGACAAGCGAGGAGTGTCAGATGGGTGAGCGATGGTAAAGGGACACCAATGGGCGAAACATTTCAACCGAGGATCAGGCCTCTATATCCTTGGATACTTTTTTTGTCCGTCTGGCATGAGGGTAACCAGCGGCTGTCTTACTCTATATTCGTTGAAAAAAAAACTAAAGGTCCGGTGGCAAGGATTTTATTTTATAACAAAAAACTCGGCTTAGTGCGAGACGAGCCTCGTTCTATTAAGGCTCCATACATATGACCAATTCACTTTTTTTAACTAGATATTTAATTAGGTAATTCTTTTTTTTATTAGTTCTTAGGTAGTACTAAACCTGAAACCATATGGCGTGATGATAGCTTAAGAAAGCGGTGAATACTCCTGCTGTAAGCTAATAATGAAAATATATAAAATTATTGTTATTTAAATATTTACGATACCAAATAACTTATTTTTGGAGTCGGTACCAGGCAATTGCCAATATTGTCACAATATTTCGCAGAAAAAAGGAGGCGAAGAAAAATTAATGAAATATGCGATCTACGGTCTTTTTTTAATTTGCAATCTCGATTCTTTCGTGACGTCGATCTCTCCTCCTTGGCTGGTGCCGACTCCGAAAATAAGTGATTTGGTATTGGAAACATTTAAATAACAATAATTTTATATTTTTTCATTATAAATTTATTGTATTATGTATACAATCAATTATAATACATACTACGCTATGAATCACCGTTTTCAGTATTTCTTGTTTAAATACAGTAGATAGTACATAATATACAAAAATTCGAAATTCCTAACAAGTTTAGTTTTTGAGATAGACCCCGTAACAAAAATGGTCTAAAACTGGAAATCTTGACAGCAAGCTATTTCTGTACTTTTTAAGATAAAAACGAAAATAAATATATTTGTACTCTACTCAATGAGCTTTAAAAAATTACACCCCCCATACCAGGGTAAGCCATTTTTGTGTACTCCTCTTTCACGTATGGGGCCCCCATGAAAAAGAAATTTTATTGAATTTCTAATTCATGATTCGGTTTAGGGTCAACATTCTACAGAAAATATCCAAATTTCAGGTCTGTAGCTCATTCCGTTCGCGAGCTAGAGACCCGTGACATATGAACGGACAGACAGCAAAGTGTCATTAATGGGGTTCGGTTTTTTGCCCTTTGGGTACGGAACCCTAAAAAGGAGACTGAAAAGAAGAGCAACGAAGAAGTTGCAAGAAGTAATGCATTCAGAAAAAAAACCCAATTGCCATGGGTACGTGGAGGCACTGAAATAATTGTCTTTTTGCATCAAAATTTGTCAGCGCCATGTTAATGTACGAGTAATGAAGAAAATAACGAAATATATCGACACGTTTTATCGAAATATGAAATTTTTGGTATAATTCCTATGTAATAAGTGTGTACTCATTTACAAGGATATCATTATGATACGTTGTGATGGATAGTCGTTCCTTGGTGGTATTATATGTGTATAATTAAGACTGGAAACTTATCACGTTATTTAACGTTATTCCGTTCACCATACGTTGACGCGTAAGGTTTCAAGTCTCTATCCCTTTGATGAAACTCTCGTGGCTGACACCCATTGTCATCCGTGTCCTCTATCGTATACGATATATGCCTGTAACGATATGTATCATATATTGTACATTGACATTAAACTTACAGGGATATCGTTAACTCCTGGGAACGTAGGTCCGCGTACAGGAAACGTAAGCCAGCTGCATAACAAGTTATTTCGGTAGAGATATCCCTTTTCCAATTATTCCTACAATTTCTGACGGAATCTTGTTAATTCCGTCAGGAATTCACAAGATTGTGCATTCCGCCAAATGTATTGCATATGTATTGTATTGAAAGAAGAGAAAAATTTCATGCATTTTTTCTGGTAAAACGTGGGCCGGTTTTCAATTTTTTTTCCATTTAAGAATGTGGTTTTAAGTATCTTTCACAATTTTTGTATTGAATTTTTTTTATAAATGTGTGTTGATGCATCGGTTTGTGCAGATCGCTGTTTGAAAACGCCCTTCTCAGTGATCGCTGCTGCCCGGAAAAAAAATCATCCGAAATAAAAAAAATTAAATGCATTTAGTTTTTACATGAAATTACCTAGTACTCGGACGGAGGATTATTTAAATTGAATGATAAAATATTGATAAAGGCAAACGGTGCATCGGGAAAAAATTACTTCTTCAAGCACAGCTTTGTGATATGTACAAGAAGGTTGTAAAGATTGAAGTTTATCGGTGCAGTGTTTTTTGAGATATCGTGATCACCGATTTGGAAAAAGTGATTTTGTTAAAAAAACGGTTAAAGTTCGCCGGTTCGCGATTCAGCGGTTGGGGAAACCTACCTATAAACGCCCATAACTCCCTCAATTTTGACGGAATCGAAGTCAAATTGTCAGAGAATATTTTTGAAATATTATACTTTAAGGAAAGACACGACAATGACTGGCCGAAAAAAGTAGTTTTTCCGACTTTTTTGTCGACTGGATTATTTATTTGGGACGTGGAAAAAGATATGTTATTAACGTACAACGATAGCTACTGAAATTACGGAAATTTTGGTTTTTTGAAATTGATAATGGGACATTTATCGATAGAGTTTGATTCCGGCCAGGACGAGAAAAGTCTTTTTCCAGAAAAACGCGATTGAAAGTTTTAGTATACGTACATCCTTGCGTTACCTGCTCTCACCAAATCAAGTTAACTTGGTCAACTTTACATATTTCAACCTAAACATTTTTTTCACATATTCTTGAATATGTGTACTTAAGAAAATGCAAAAAAAAGTTTTGTTTACCCATCACAGTGGTGTCCCGCCTTAAAAATCCGTCAAAAACAAAAAAAAATCGATATTTTCATAAACTTCACCTAAGTCGAAGCTCTTAAGGCACAACGAGCGCAACGAGCTCTTAAGGCACAAAGTGCAACTCTTAACACTGCAGGGTCTGCATTAAAATTTAGACAGAATAATTTTCCGTGAAAAATATGTGTCCCTTATAATAAGAAGACATATGGCAACACCGCATCGTCCCACGTATCCAATGACGTAAGTTTGCGCAGCATATTTAAAATAATACTGCAACACAAATTTTTATTTGGAAGCAATTTTTCATCGAATAAATTGTTTAACTAGTTATGAATTAACCACCGCTTTTATTCGTTAATGAAGACAACATAAACAATATAAAATATTAATACTTATGACGCAAATATTTTTTTATGATAAAAGTTTTTAACTTAAGGAACACGATAATTTTTTTTTCTCGAAATATTGAACTATACTGTGCTGCGGTGTTGCCATATGCCTTCTTATTATAGGGAACAAATATTTTTTACGGATAATTATTGTGTCTTTACTGAACGTTTTTAGCAAAACTGAAGAGTAAAGGCCACCTTTTTTCACTCTTTCCCTAACTAGTTTGCCATTAAAACATAATTTTTTTTCAAAATGTATAAACACAATAGAATGGTACGACGAATTATGTGACTTGACTTTCGGTCAATGCAGACCCTGCAGTCTTAAAAGTTGCAATTTAAGAACCCTTTATCCCCCAATCTAAATAGTCGACAGTTCTGATATTTAACTCAAACATGCATAATGATATTAACAATGTCTGATTAAAATTTGAATAATATCTATAGAAATCAAGAGCGCGCGCTCGTTCAATCTTAACGGAGACTTTGTCCTTGGAGTGCTATATTTCCGGTGTTTACATTTTATTTTTTTAAAAGAAAACGAGTAAAGCTTTTTGAGTGCGGTTTTTTTCTTGCTTTTATTCATGATATACAGAACGTTAAAAAAATTTTTTTTGAAAAAAATACCAAAATGGTGGCCGTTGCAGCTCCGCGAAAACAGGTCCTCAAATCGCGGGAGGTAAACGGCTGACATCACTGCCCCCTCTTTCTTGATCTGAAACACAAATTCAAAGCATATTATCAATCTGTGACCCTTTGGTCATGGAATGACGGATGGGTTTTTCGTTTAGTACAAATTTCGGAAAATGGCGGCAATTTAAAAAAAATCGAATTTTCGCGTTTTTTTTTCGCATAAAAAGATAAATAATAAATGCAAAAATGTATCTATCGAAAAAACGATCCGTCATTCCGTGAAGACATATTTTCTGAGTATGCTCTCCAAATTTCAGGTCGATATGTTAATTACAGCGGTCAGGAGAATGTCAGCCATTTTTAAAAACGTGTTTTCGAGAAAAACGCGTTTAAACTTTTGTAATGTGTTTACACAAATGTGTTTATAATAACCGCTGATCGGCAATGCCTGGTCCATAGAGGCATCCCTCCTCTTCTTCTAGCTGCTCATGTTGAGCCGCTAACATCTCCCGCCGATTTCAACGACAAAGTCTCCCTTAATGGCTATCGATCAATTCTTCGGAGAATGAATTCGGCATAAAAGAGGATACATTTGAATTGAATACTCCCACATTTCTTATTCCTACGGTAAGCCAGGAAACGCCAGAAAAGCGCAACTTCGACGAATAACAATCTGTACCCATCATTATTGATAATTCGTACAAACGAACATCTCTTTGGTCGGTTCACATGTCCCCGATACAAAAAAAAGGCTCCGGTATTCGTGTCCGCGTAATTTGTACGGTCAAATCATATCTCGAATTGTGGGGGATCGTAATGTAATGGAAGAGATTCGTCGGCCAGCCAACTTTAGATCTAACCTCGTAATTTTGGGATAAAGGGGACAGGAACGGTCCAGAACGGATATTGGAGATGGGACAATCGAGAGGGTGCCCGAAGCAGGAGAAATGGAAAGGACTGAGAAGACGTCGTGGCAGTACGGTCAAATGACCGAGTCGGCAGTGCGGCAAAGTGAACGCGAATATAGCGGAGAGAGCGAGAGGGAAAGAGGGGAAAAAGGGAGAAAGTATGAGTGTGGATGCTGTGCTGCTCATAGCCAAAACGAGGTTCTTTGGCGAATGAGGGTCGCTCGGGCGGGTATCACTGATTTACATTCGACATCACTGAGCGCCCTGTGGACTCGGGAGAGATCTGCCCGACAAAGTCCGGCTGGTTCGACCCCCTGAGGCTATACCCTTTGTGCTGGACGCACGAAAAGAGAGAAAGAAAGTAAGAGACGAGGGAGAGAGGGGCTGACAGACACACAGATCCGAGGCCGGAAACTTCGAGTTGAATCTTGCGGGTCTGCGGTATCGCTGTACCGGACTACCGGATCTGGAAATGTACCATAAAGGCACGGAGGAATCGCATTTCAATTGACCCTTGTGCCTCTTGTCCTGGACCACCATACCCTATAAAACTTTATATCATTCACCGCCTCACTGATGTCTCCTTTTATTGGATAAATTGAGATATAATACAAAAATCAAAATTTCAACATTTCTTATCAAAATTATCCATGCCTTTTTTTTCATCATTTATACGTTTCTTTGGATTATTATTCTTTTTTTTTTCGAGCATTGACTTTCGATCTCGTATTAAAACTCGTATGATGTGCACTATTATTTCGTTATTAAAAAAAGATTCAACGCTGAATTTGGGCCGTGCTTGGTATGGTGATTCATTGAATCAAAATGATCTGACCTCGGAAACGAAAATCCCTATCAAAGCGCAATGTGGGCTTTGTATCAATATTTGGGCGAGACGCTTTAAAATTCCACAGCCGAAGGTGGAACGTGGGATAATGTTATGTTAAAGAAGCCAGATGGTAGATCCTTCGCTTTTTCCTTTGTAACAACTCACTCTTTCTGCCTCTTGGGTTCGCATTGTATCTCTTTCTCTATCTCTATGTCTCCGTCTGGTATACATATGCGCAGATACGTAGACATAAATATCTATGAATCCGAGGACATGTGCGAGTGCGTGCACAGCGGTCTCGCCATCTTCATTCGCTTGAGATGAGAGGAAGTATATGATATTCCATGAGAAAGAGAGATATCATATGGAGCTCACGTCCCTTCGCGTTTAAAGTAACATCAAGGATAATGTACCTATCTTTCCAGTGTTTCCCCCTTCTCGCTTTCTCTCCGTCTCTCTTTCTTCCTCGCCATTTTCTCTCCATTTTATGCCGGATCTCGATGGTTTGGATTTGGTTTCTTCATCCGAAACTATAGGTCAGCATACATATGAGGCTTTCCTCTTCGCTGTACACTCCGCGAGATCACGTTATATTTTCGTATCACGCAGAACATACCGCGCTCGATGCTCCCAAAATATTTCACCACATCTACGAAGAAACCTTGCCTGAAAACCTTCAAGGGCCGTTTGCGCTCCGTGCCATTTTCGTTACGAACGATAAAGCGGATGAAGAGCGGGCCGCTTTTTTGGCTGCCAGTATTATCATACTTATCTTTGAAAAAGTATTTTGTGAAGGTTTCGAAATTGATAACTGATCTGAGCCGAGTTGTCACGACGAACATGATCCGTGGAGATTCGTGGCATGTTTTGAACAACTCATGAGTCTCATGAAACACCGGAGCGTTCGTTTCGCAAACATGTTATCGATTGATCGTCAACTGACGAACGCTTGAAAACAGGCCCTTCGAATAGTCTTTGGGATCGTTGTTCTGCGAATATCGCAGTAACATAAAAGTACATCCCTGTTGGGCTAGCGTCAGTGGTGCAAGATACACCGCAAAACGAGGAAAGAACCGAGAGAGGCGAAAAGAAAAAGAAAAAACGGAGTGAGAGATAGAGCTTTTCGAAAACCAGGTGGAATGTTCCCTATTCCGAGACATCGCCGACAGCCCGGAGGCGTGTACAG
>OY723389.1:26958095-27045595 GCA_963210295.1 Ophion ellenae | reverse complement strand
TTACGTACTTTTGCATTTTTTCTGGGTAACCGGCTTGAGGGGGTATACCACCACTTACTTCAAGTTCCTTATCGCAGTTGTTTTTACTATAGTAAAAATGTGTATGCTGATTCTAAGTATTTCTAAGAACTCCAAATTGATGTTTAGAGTATGGAAAAATTCGTGTAAACCGATGGTCCGATTTAGAAATTCTGCAAAAAATCGAAAGATAATTGCAGCTTGACGAATCGAGAGGCAGTTTTTGGAGCAAACGATTGCGAAGAGAATGCGCGCAGAACGGAGTTTCAAATCGAAACGGAACGAAAAATCACGGCGATTGAGTGAAAACAATCATTTCTGGCCGAGTTGCGAAACAAATTTTGATTACGCATTTGTTACCCCCTGAATACGAATTCCCAGCTAAAATTTTCGAAAATCCTCAATTTATACTAAAATCGCCGAGTTTTTTTTTGAAATTTGACTCACCCTTGTGCTTGCTATCCGAAAAAAAATGCAAAAATACATCAACTGTAATGTTGTCGCTTCTTCAAGGTGTTACTCGTTACGTTCAGTCTAACGCCTCTTCTTGAATGTGGAGTGCGAGAGAGAAAAATAAAGGGGTGTCATCCCGTTACTTCTTTTTGTTCAAGGTACCCATGGTGATTTTTTTTATCGTTTTGCATTAGAAGAATTTTCATTTCTGATTCACTGAAATCAATGGACTGCCTGCAGGTGAAACTGCCAAATCAGCCATTGGCATGATTTACTCTAAGGGGTGCTTTCACCCCTTACAACCCTTTTTCCTCCGATGAAAAAAAATACGTATCTAATAGTTTTTTATGCTCTACCATATGCATGAGTTTTAACAAAATCGACGGTGGCCACCAAAGTGATATTCCTCGTTAGTAGTCAATCAGTATTTACGACCTTTGATGGAAATGAGAGTGTGGTCAATTTTCTAAGCACTTATTTTCAACGTTGCGAAATTTATTGCACACTGTCCGAAATGATGGTTGGGCGGTGGTGACATTCTGTCTGTTTTTCACTTGCTCTTTCCAAAGTTCGTATTACAATATTTGTAATACAATCAAAGTAAAATCATGCGAACGATGGAAAATGGAGTGTCTGAAGAATCAATCGCAGCAATTTGGACACAAATCGCCTAGACGTTAGTGTTGCAATTTTGTGCAGACATGCAAACAACCTCAAATGAACCGGAGACTTAGACCGGCTATGTAAAAAAAAGTTCCCACAGACACATTTGAGGTCATGAATGAAATAACGCCAGTTTATAAGAGGATATCAATGGAAAAAGTTCCTTTCTAGTTATGTATACGCTGCTACCCCATCTCTCTCTATCTCTCTCTCTCTCTCTCTCTCTCTCTCTCTCTCTCTCTCTCTCTCTCTCTCTCTCTCTCTCTCTCTCTCTCTCTCTCTCGCTCTCTCGCGTTTTCTTACTGAACAATTGTTAATGGCCAACATTTGTCACTGAAAAACTTTCAGCCACATCGTCTCGCGATGTTTATGTCTACGTGGTATGAACATCTATATCGATATGCATACACATATATACACGTATGTCAGCGAGTATACGGGAAGGAGAAATCGACGAGGAAAGCTTCTTTCATCGTAAACAGGTCTCGGGTATCCTCACGATTTTTCATTCGCCAAAGGAGGGAATAAACGGGAGTGCAGCAGGGAAAAGGGACGAAGGGATGTTATAAGAGCAAACAACGAGGGAGAGAGTATCGCTTAACCTCTCTGCCCCATCCCATTGGCCTAGGGATTAATCCGTTACGGTTTACAATGCCGTTAAAGCCAGACAAGCCTCTCTCTTCCTCTCTCGCATTCCCTCCTCATCCCTTCACCTGCCGCATCCCTCGTAGTATCCCAAGTAGAAATCCCTGGACGATGGCTAATATATATCCACAAAATAGGAGAGAGCGGTGTTTATAACGCGCCCCCGTTTGGTTCCCGAGACGTTCCATTATGCTCCCATGGCCACGGATCTTTATTACCCCATCAGAGACGCGGGCTAGAGGGAGAAGAAGCAAGGGATAGTGGGCTCCGAGTTTTTTTCAATAAAATTTGTGTTATTAATAGCGCTACGGCGTACAAGACAGCCGGGAGAGATCGGAAAGGGGCATTTGCAAACAGCTCGATTTTTCTCTCCGTCGTTGTTGTACACTCGATATGTGGTGGCTCCATCGGGATGCAGGCGATTCATAGGAATTAGTCACGAGATATATTTCACCAGCACAATCATTTTTATTGAACTAAGAAATGGAATTTGGCATTTGTCATCGAAAAAGATATAATTATTTTCCATTGAGAAGATAAAGAGATATTATCGAGTCGTATGTGAAATAGTGTTCGGCGCTTTTTCATACAAACAGCTCAATTTACTAATCAACGGATTATACCGAGTTGTACCAATCGAAAAAAGGGCATCTTTGGACATTTTTTTTTTTAAATCGCTATGATTTTTTTTACAAAAATAGGGTATTTGAAAAAGTATCAGCTTAAGAACACTCTGTAATTTTTTTGTGTGAAAATATTTAATTTTAATCGATTTACAGCCGACGTCCTGGAAGGACCTCTCGAAAACGTATTTTGCGGTGGGCCTTTCTGGACCAGGTTATCTAAAATAAAAAAATAAAACCGATTTTGTTAGTATATTAGTGTATCCTGTGATTAATCGAGGCATCTTCCGAAATATCTAATTTAAGAAATGGCGCGCGGTGATGGTGAGTTTGGATTTTTGAGAAAAAAAATGGTCATTGTTCGTTCATCAAATCGAAGGTATAGGGAAAGGGGCCCAAAGCGAGCACCCGGCATAAAGCGGGCATCCTCTATACAACTAATGTTTTAAAACTTCCCGCGATTTCGCGACGCGGGAACGTAGCCTCCGCCTCCGACCTGCCGCAATCGTGAAGTTCAACTGCGGCTGACCGCGCGGCTCGTGTGGCAAAGAAATCAAAATTCCACGAGTTAAAAAAAAGCACCGTAGGTACATCGTGTTTTGTCTATTTGTGAGTAAAATATATCAATACTAAAATGTGACTATCGTTTTATGCCTATCTCACTGTGTTTTATTCATGTTTGCTTAAGAGGGAATGACACCTCATCGCGGTCGGTATGGTAGAACAATTATAGATTCCCAAAAATCTCTGAAACGGCTCTTCAGATCCCGTCGAAACTTTGCCAAACGACGTCAAATAGATAGACGAACAGCTGTCTTCTCCTCAAATTTTCTGAATTTGAGAAAAAAAACTAGATTGGCTTATCATAAGCCAATCTAGTTTGTTTTTCTCAAATTCAGAAAATTTGAGGAGAAGACAGCTGTTCGTCTATCTATTTGACGTCGTTTGGCAAAGTTTCGACGGGATCTGAAGAGCCGTTTCAGAGATTTTTGGGAATCTATAATTGTTCTACCATACCGACCGCGATGAGGTGTCATTCCCTCTTAACTGCATTCCACCATTTTTTGGTCAGGTTTGATGAAAACGTCAACTGGCGCAAAAGGCCAAAGCAGGCAGGGCAAAGCGAACACGTGCCCGCTATGCCCAGTATAAAAGATAGCTATGTAAAATGAAGTTGCTACTTTATTTAAATAATTTCCCTATTTATTTATCTTTATTGTTGGAAATCGAGCACGTACCCGCTATGCTCTAATGACATATGACTATGTGAAATAAAGGTGATAATTGAAGATAGTAGATGACTATGTGACTTCATTTTAATAATTTTCCCATTTATTTATCTCTGTAAGAACTCACCAAAACGGTATTATTGATTGCAACTATGTTTTTTACATGTTTGAAAGTGGTATTGTGACCTTCTTATAACGATATTCACTATTATTTTCAGTTGGTAAATAAATATAAAAGAAGGACACAACAAGCTTCTTGGGATGAGAGCCTCAAGAAGGTTTTGAAAAGTAAGAAAAAGTCAAAAAGGTAAAAAAGAAACAAACTACAGACAAGGATAATTACGTGTGCATTATATGCAACGTACCATATATGGATATCACCGAAGACTGGATTCAATGCAATGACTGGCAAATGTGAGCTCATGATGCATGCACCACTTACCCTTGTATTGGAACATTTTACTATAATTGCCAAAAAATAAAGTTTGCTGACTATTAAGAAAACACGTTAAGTTTTTGTTTTTTTATCATAATAACAATGATTTGTCTGCAATTGAATATGCGGGTACATTCATAATTTCTTCCCCTATGATTCCCTATTCAAAAAAAATGAAATATCTTCCAGTTATGAAAATTTCGACGATTTTTGTCACTCTACGGTACTTTATTATTTCTAATCCCGCTGGTAATGATAACGGGCCCTTAACCGAATTGGGAAAAAGAGGAAAGTCGCACTTGGACGAGGAAACGTGAGAGATGGAAGGAGACAGATGAAGACTTCGAGGAGAAGCAAAAGAGGGAGAGGGTAGAGGATGAAAAAAGACGGACACCTTGTCCGTCCAATGTTACGACTAGTCGTAAGTCGAGTTTTACGACTTTATGCTACGTGCCTGTTTCTCCTCGTGCATGACGTATCCCCACTCGAAAATGCTCCGTCCACCGTTACGCGGGAGGATGACGGGCGAAGAAAAGAAGGAAGGTCGAGCTTGCACCTAAACTCCTAAGACCTTCCACCGAAGCTTTCGCGTGTGCGCTCGAATTGCAAGAGCAAACCAAACGAGAGAGAGTGAGCGAGAGAGGGGCAAAGTGAGGAGAAAAGGGTAAGGGTAGCAGAAACAGAGGGAAGGAACGCATGAGAAGTATAGAGAAGATATACGAGAGGGAAAGTGACGGGACAGAGAAACAGAAGAGAAGCAGAGACTCATGCCGAACCAACGTTGTCGGGATTGGCTATAAATTTATTTGCCCTTTTAGACGTGATATTGTTTTATTGTCATCTAAAGTGAAAGAGCAATCTCCTGCAGAGCTCAAGCACGAAAATTGTACCGATACCACCGATCCTACATGCCTTTCGCCTCTCCATTCATGGATTCGTATGCATGTATCGGAATGTGAAAATCCCGCGTGAGAAAATTCAATACACTCATATTCAAACTCTTGCACCTGCATAATTTTGCAATCTTAATGGGCCAGTCTACTTTGGAGCCACGAAAAAAGGCTATTTTCGCGATTTTTTTGAGGATTTTTATAAAAAATATGAATATAAAAGTTGTTGGGCTTGATAAACAAAGTCATGAAATACATTTTTTAAAAATTTATTCATTTTTAACCATTTTTAAGTACAAAAGGCAAATTTTTAAGGCGTTTAACGTAACGCCTTAAAAATAGGTGGGCTAGGTAGCTCCATCACAACTCGGCAATGGCTTGGCTGAAACAAAAAAATCAAAGTCCATTAGATTCAGTATGAAACCAGCTACAAAATGACCCTCGGATATAAAGTTTTATCAAAAAATAAAAAAAATGGCAGATGAAAAACGAAAAAAGTAAAAAAACGCGTTCTTTTCGCATTTTTTCACAAAAAAAGAGTAAAAATAAAAATTTTAAATCCATGGAGGGTCATCTTGTTGCGAATCATGTGTACAATATGTGGTAAACATATGTTTCAAGAGAATCGGTTCATTAGTTTTGGACATACGATGGAGCTAGATTTTGAAAACGTTCGAGAAAAACGCGTTTGAAGTTTATACTATGAAAAACTCTTACCTAAACTCAATCGGCAATTCCTGCACCGTACAAAATCCCTTCTGATAGCTCATCATCGTCGATTTCTTCAAGTCTTGCTTGCTTTCGATTTTTTGAAATTTTCAAAGTGGCCCCTTGAACTCTTCCGTTGAATTCTTCAACAAACGTTGAACATTTTGTTCTTGTATCGACTGTAGTACGACTTCGCTCGAGTTGTTGGGTTTTGCCCCGATGTTGATAAATAAAAATAACCACCTGCAGCAAATTCATCCCCGCAATGAATTTCGAAGGATCAAAACAACGAATGACGATAGCCTGGGAATGAATAATCCTACTGGCTTGATCGTTAAATGGACCTATAATTCCACCATCGAACGATCACCGCAATGATATAAAATAACGATGCACGAGGATATTTCAGAAATCGCTTCATCGACTCGTAGATCGTAATTTATGTCTGTCGATGCAACGATCAAGAGTCCGCTGAATGAACGCAATAGCGAGGATGTGTACCGATCGGTTGGGGCGTGAAAAAAAAACCGGTCGGAGTAACCGATGGCTTTTATGAATAATTCAGGCTACATCGGTGGCAAACGAGGTTTATCGTGGCACAAAGTCCAAGTTCGGGTAGCCGGCCAAGCGTCGAGAACGAACGTTAAACCGTTAAACGCGATGAATCTGTCTATAAAGCATCCTGCCCCCCCCCCTCCCCCCACTCCCCCAAACCCCGCGACCCCTTCCGTCCAACTTTACCCCAATCAGCCCGAACGATGTACCGGTTCAAAAGCTCACGTGTCCACGTGTGTGCATGTCTGGCAAATGGAATCGGCTCTGATGTCTATAATTTGAAAGTGAATTCACCGTGCTCTCGCGCGTCAATGGGCGTTTTGATCAGGGTAGCTCTGTGTGCGATTTTCAGTATATATTTTATCACTCGTCACTTCATCCAGGTTTTAACGGATCATGGGTGCTGCATGTGCGCGTTATTTCTCCATCTCTTTCTCTTGCACCCCCCGCCTTCTGCACCGTCGCCATTCCTCTGTTTTTACATCCTCCAATTGTAATTATATTTATAGTAAGTGGCAATCAACCTCCATTTCGATTATTGACGACGAGTTATTCGACGGTCGATTATTTTCACAATTCGAAAAACGTGAACGCCAAAAGAGGATACGGAAGTCAACGTGAAAAGGTATTCAAAACTTATTTTTGCATAAACATTTTATTACAGGGAGGTGACGATTTATAAATACCATGCACAAATGATAAGTAGTCAACTCTGAATATGTAAAGTTGAGGGGGGAGGTCTCTTTATAGCGTGAAAAAGAGCTTGTGGCCGAAATAGTACAGTCGTGCTGTCGCTGAAAACCGCGTAATCGGAAAAATTGGAAGAAAGCCCGTTTTTTGACACGTGATGTGTAGGTGCCAGGGGTGCTAAATCCAAGTTTTCCGAAAAATCGGGCTGCAGGTTTTTTTTTAGGGGATGAAGGGGAATGGGAGTGGATTCATGTCAAATTACATCCCCTACGAGGTCGGCGCCGTGAGACAAAATGTTCAGGAAAATCCGCGCTTTAGTTTTGTCTACTGCGCCGATGTCGTGGAAGTTCATTTTAGAGGTGAAAAGGGGGGGGGGGTGAAGTTATGAAAAATCAGTTTTAATTAAATAACTCTTTAGGAAAAATTCGTACACTTTTTGTTCAAATGGGAACGTAGTAGCCCTTGAAAAAAGGCGTCGATCGAGTATTTGATCATCACTCTCCGATAATATCTTGAGCCCCGAAAAAATTGTTGAAATACCAAAAAAATATTTTTTATTGAATAACTAAAAAACAATCGATTTTTTGGGTATTGCTTACATGTACAAAATCTAGAAAATAATTTTTTCTATATTTTCGTTTCTATGGACCACCCTTGAATTTTGCTTTTTCCAACTCCTCTCGGGGGTTGAAAATGAAGAACGAAATTCTGGGAAAACTATTGACCGCACGAATCCGCCGGCGTGGAAGAATTTGTTGTTTGAACCCTCAGCTACATTTTGGTCCTCAGCGCCAAATTCGTATCTCTTTATTTTCGGTCAATACTGTTCCCGGAATTCTGAATTATCATTCTGAATTTTCAACCCTCGAGAGGGGTGGGAAGAAAAATGCAAGGGTGGTGCATAGAAACGAAAATATATAAAAAATCATTCTCTACGTTTCGTACATTTAAACCATTCCCGAAAAATCGATTGTTTTTTACTTATTCAAAAAATGCAAGGGTGGTGCATAGAAACGAAAATATAGAAAAAATCATTCTCTACGTTTCGTACATTTAAACCATTCCCGAAAAATCGATTGTTTTTTACTTATTCAATGAGCAATTTTTTTGTTTATGTTTTAACATTTTTTTTTAGTGTGAAGATATTATCGTAGAGGGAACATCAAATACTCGATCGACGCGTCTTTCCAGGGGCTACAACGTTCCCATTTGAACAAAAATTGTATGAATTCTTCCTAAAGAGTTATCGAATGAAAACTGATTTATCAAAATTTCATCCCACTTTTTCACCCCCAAAATGAACGTCCACGAATTTGGCGCTGTGGACAAAAATAAAGCCCGGATTTTCCGGAACATTTTGTCTCCTGGCGCCGACCTCATAGGGGTTGTGGTTTGGCATTAATCCACCTCCATCCCCCTTTATCCCTTAAAAAAACCCTACACCTCGATTTTTAGGCAAACTTGGTTTTAGCACCCGCGGCACCTACAAAATCACCTGTCAAAAAACTAGCTTTCTTCTAATTTTTTCCGATTCCAATGTACAGCACGACTGTAAAAATCAACTCCACGAGGACGCTCACAGACTACATTACGACCCCGGATTTGCCGATTAATCGATAGATCATTTTGTTGCAAAATTTTTGAGTCTTGAAACTTTAAACGCGTTTTCCTGATAATCACTTTTTCGTGAACCTCGTACCAGAGAACACAAAAACTATCTTAGTGATCATTTTGAAATTTCGAACACTTTTAGGTAACGTAATCAGCGTCTATGTGAACTTAAAGTTCCTTGATAATAATTTTTAACAACTACTTAATTAAAAATACTATAGCAAATATTTTATCAAAAATATTTAAAAAATATAACACATACTATTTTTTTTTAATTTCTATTCTTCTATTTTTTTATATTGATAGAGGGCGTGTGGCTCTTAGAAATCTCAAACTATTTAACCCCGATGTTTCAGATCAATATACCAGACAAATGTGTCTCTGAAACAAGTATCGTACAGGCGCCATTCTAGAGTCAAAAAAATTGAAAAATGAACATTATGATAATATATACATAAATTTTTAGTTATGCGAAATAAAAAGTTTCGACCCAAAAGAATCTTGTAAAATCGTCTTGTAAATCGTCGAATCTTGTAAAATATATTTTCGGCTGCCTAAAGAGATCTTCCCCCTACAATCGCTATTACATGCTGACGAATTGTACTTGCAGACAAATTCACATCTTTTTCTCAACTACGTCGCTATATTTTCGAGCATCTCTTACCCATATAGGAATAAAGCCAAAAAAAATCGATAATATCGTGTAGAGTATATTAAACGTTCTCGTCGATGAAAGTCTGGCGCATAAAAAAAAATTGACCATCAGCATTATGAACTTAACCCAAAATGTACCACATATTTGTGTAAAAACCATATTGATTGTATGGGTAGCTGGCGTATGACAGAAAGGGGATGGGTTGTTAGGGTTCGAAAATCGGATTGGACCTTTCATTCGTATAGGGGGGTTATATTCGTTACGGTAGAGTACAAAACTTTCTCATCCACTTTCTCCCTCCCTCTCTCTCTCTCTCTCGTTCTTTCCCACTGTCCTGCTCACTCTTTCGTCATTTCACACTGGCCATCCACGTTTCCACCCTTCCAACATATATACAACAACAAGTTCCGTCTCGCTCCTTCCCTCTCTCTCCATCGTTGAATGTAATTATCCCGGAGGACCCGTGCGGACGATTGATGGGTTAGAGCTTAGCTCCGGCCAGCGTTAACAAGAGTTTGATGAAAATCAAATTAACGTTAATAATATCAACGTGGGTCTAGCTCTCCGCTGGGCCTCGGCTCTTTCGTCGGCCCTATGTAATATGAAGAGACACGGTTTTCCGTTTGCCGACTAACCAAATTCGTATAAACGATGGGCTACAATCATACTCGTATGCATGTTATGTATATGTAGACAAATATAATAAATCAAATATAATAATATATATAAATCCATATAAGGAGAGTCCATTTTGAACCCGTTATATCTACGTAAGATTGACCATCGGCGCATCTGCATAGCCGATTTTTGAGGCCCGTCCTTGGGATTTTTTAAAACAAACCCTAAACGTGACTTTGTATCATTTCGGCCCTACATAATGTTGAGTATGAGGAAAATGGGGCTAGTATGAGGACGGTGCACGAACTCGAATGTTTCGATTTTTTCCGATATGCAGCCTTTCGCTTCCAATCACTCTCAATGATCTCAATGACAACCAAAGATGGTCTCCATCGACCCCAAACAAATGTAGACCAAAATAGACATTCAGCAACGTTTTTCCGCGATGTAATTTTTTTCGCCAACCACCGTGGCGAGCATAGGAATGACGTAACGATTTGTCATATGTGGTAAACGCGATAGAGCATTCCAATTTAATATTTGATAGTGCTAATTTTGTTTTGCACCATCAATTAGACACGTCAGAGGATCGGTCGGGGCTCAACGGATGCGAACAAAGAGAAACGGTGCTGTATCGCGATCCGCGGTCCATCAACAATTGGCTGATTAAAGCTTAATCGAATCCGCATTTGACTAATTACGCCCGACGTATACTCCAACCAAACCCTCTGTCCGCGAACCAAAAAGCTCGCTCTGTGCATTTCGACGAACTATGGACGCGAGTAATCTACAAGGCAACCCATCGATACGTTTATACGCTGTAAGCTCCCCTCCGCCGTCCCGTCTACAAAGAGGATCCGCACAAATAGTGGCTCGCTGCAAAGCATTTGCCAGTGTTGCGGACATTTTTCCCTGGCTGATGCTGCATAATTAGTTCATTGCATAATGGACAAATGGAGCAGACTATACCGGATACGATCATTTTGTTCTGAGTGAGTGAGTAGGAGAACTCGGGGCAAGACGAATACGCGCATAGGGTGTAGGGGGCACATGCGAAGCGGGTGGGCAGAACTGCGGCGTTTTAACCTTGGATTTTTTATGGTACTGACTACAGCCTAAGAAGAAAAACTTGGGATTAACGTCTTCGAGGCAGCAAACAAAGGCCTCAATTTATCACTTTGTTGCTAGTTTAGGGCAAAGGGTTGAAGATGCAGGCCAAAGTGCGTCAGATGTTTTATGGCCTTATTTCACTAGACATGACCCGCGGAAAATCCCACGGCTTCGCCACCTGCATTCGCGCATATGGGTTTAGATTTTTTTGCAGACAACCAATGTCACCTCCACCATGTACAGGAAGTTTTACCCTTAAAGAGCTTATCGAGAGGGCGCCAAAATCACCAACGGAAGAGGAGGACATGTCAAGTCTCGGACCAAGAAGGTCGACAAGACAACACGGCCATCGAGCATAACATTGCTTGCATCAGGGATCTTCGACCCTCACCAATATAGGGGCAATTTGTATTCGGAATCACTAAATACCTACGTTTAGTTCATTGTTTATTCAATTGTATTTAAAGTAGATAAACGAAACAATCGCCTACAGTTATTTACGCGATCATCCAATGCCCTATCCGAAACAACCAAGTGACAATACGGTAGCTTGAACTTCCTCCGATTATGAGCCCTCCAGCCGCGAGTCGGAGAAGAACAGTACGGAGATACGTTGTTCGGTGGTAAGATTTTTTTCTAACGCACGGGAGGAAAATGCAAATGAGAAAAAAGTGACTGATGCCATTCGTCATCCTAGATGGGAATGTGGAAAAAACGCCAATAGTGATGGTACAAGTCTAGTTTCGTTTATTAGCCAAAAAGAATCGGTAGTGATAATCAAAAAGTGTCCATAATTCGATGGGAAATCATGGGATTTGTGTTGGATATCTGAGACACGGTTGTAGAAGTTTTACGAAGAGGGATGAAGGGAACGCCCGATTGAGAACGATACAGGTTAGCGTAGTGTAGCGCGAACCTGAACTTTTCGCTCTCAGCTCCATCATCGATAGTTTAAACTTTGTTAATTAGGAGGAAGCTGTTGGTAATGCCGGTAACTAATTGGCACCCAGGGCATAAGCCGAAACGGGCTCGTGCAGTAGTTTGGCGACGGCGAGAAAGACAGAGCGGGAAGTGGAGGGTGCGACGAAGGAGAACATCCTCGTTTCGTTGGAGAGAGAGAACGGCTAAAGTCTCTACGAGCTTGTTATTGCGGCTTGAGGTTCCGGTTATATAGAGGTTCGATGTACCGGTGGAGAGCTTCGGAGCATTCTATGCTCTAATGTCAGGAGCACTAGGCTCTGCCTTCGTCTGTCTTTCGCAACCCTTCCGCTCTCATTCTACCGACTAAAGATTTCGAGTAGGGTTTTGTGCTGATGCCACCTCGCAACCATCGTTTAAAATCCAAGTGTGTCCAGCTGCTGCTGCTCAGCAACCTAATTGAAGGATCTGCATAAGCTTTCGACCCAAAGAGCAGGTCGATTTTCAATATTTTTTCCCGATAAGTGTATTGGGGTGACGAGATCAGGATTTTACATACAATTAATAGGAAGTCTTGCCGAGTTTGAGCTTTTTCCTTAACGAATGATTAAAAGCAATGATGCAATTTGATTGACGAATAATGATGAGCAATGATGATAGGTGGTTCTGGCAACTAAGGTGATGTGAAATGCAAAAGCAAACAATTGCTTACAGTATGATGATACAACTTTCGTACGACCGGATGCTTTATTGGCATTTTTTTAAGGGGAGGGTAGGGGTTTCAGCATGAGAAAAAAAACACTTTTTTGCGATTTTTCATCTATGTGGATGGAGAACATTTATTGAAACCTTTTGTACACTGTTAAGTGTCATTTCAAGAACATTCCGTGAAATTTGTACGCAAAAATATTCACAAACAAGCCGGTGACAAAGCTTTTCCACGAACGCCTTTGGAAAAACACGATTTGCGGTGTTCACTGTATCTCAGCTAGAAAAAATCTGAAATCAAGTACCATTAAAATTTAGTCAAAGTATCATCAAATCCTCCCCCCAACGTCTTTGATAATTTTTTTTTCATTTCTAAATTTTTGGTCGTCACGTAAAGTGAAAAGTGCTATTTTTCCCGAAAAAATCCGCCATTTTGGGGGTGGAAAACCCCCTCAATGTAAACAAAATCTCAAACTAACCGTTGGGGGGAGGTATTTTATATGTAGAAAGTGTGTACCAAGTTTGTAATAAATCGGTCATGTAGTTTTCAAATGGCAGTGAACACGGACTTTGAAAAAGTGGTTTCGAGAAAAACGCGTTTCAAGTTTTAGCTGTCGGAGCTACAGTGTTAGAGGAGCGGGACTAAATAGTCAATAACTTCGAGGGTTTTGCTCTGATTGACTTAAAATTTTGGGATTATATTCTTGAAATGATTAACTATAAGAAAAGACAAAAAAATCAATTTTTCAAAAGTGCAAACCCCTGCCCTCCCCGTAACTACTGAAATAATGGAAAGCTCGAGATGAAAAAAGATCGATTTTCGAAAAAAAATCTTTAATTATTTTTTATTAACAAATGGACAAACATAAGACAAAATCATCCGGTAATACGATAGAAAACGTTATAAGCTATGCTCTGTCTGATTTTAAAGTGTATCGGACGAATAGATTTGGCGATACGAATTACACTTTTTTATAAAACATAGTTTTATAAAAAGTATATGAAAAAAGAGTGAAATGCAGCAGGACGGCCTTAGCACAATGAGCAATTTCACTATTATAAAAAATCGTCATAACTCGGACAATTTTTAATACTCTTCCGAAATTTTCGTTGCAACTTAAAACCGTAGTTTTGAAATGTCAAGCTTATGCTCACCCCTGAATTTAATTAATATTAAAAACTGAACCGTGGTATCAGTAAAGGGCCTGCTTCGAAAGTCATTTCGATTATCATCGCAAACAATGGACTTGAACAAGCATTTTAGTTATTTGAAATATCGTTTCGGATGATTATTTTCGTAATCGTAGTATACGGAAAAGTGTACGCGAATCGGTCAAATGACCGCACGAACCGGCTGTGCCCCTGCTGATTTTCATGCCGGACGAATATTGAACGGATAAAACTCTTTTCGGATTATAAACGATTTACGTCCCCTTTTTCCCTCGGTAAACTGGCGCGGAGAATAAAAATGAAATCCGCGCGCATTCGTACCACATTTATGCCTCGACTGTTGCCGTTCGTTGACCAATGACGATTAACGCTTACTCTCCGTCTTCCAATCTGATCTGAATGTTCGTTGTAAAGTGCAGAGCGCGAAATCTCGTTTATAAGTTGAGTGCGAGTGGACGTCGCAGCTGCCTTTGCTTATATACACACGGATGTATATAGCGCATGCAAGCAGGCTGGGTTGGTGATAAAAAGAGCGTTGAACGTGCTCGAACCGCGAGCGCACGGTGGTGAACGTGTTAACGGGATAGTGATAAAAAAACGGGGTATTGTAGGATAAGAGCTTACGGCGTGGAGACAGTGAAAGAGGACAAGTAGAGGGTGGTGAAGAGGACGCCGTGAGGGAGAAGCGCGACCTCCGAAGGGGATGCTTTAACGACTCCATAAATTCCCGCGGTCATCTTCCGCCTCGGAGCGTCGGATAAGCGCCCTTGTAAAACACGAACAAGGGAGAGAAGGCAGAGGACAGAGAGAGAGAGAGCGTAAGAGAGGACAACGCTACCACGCCCGCCAACCAATCTCTCTCTTTCTCTCGTACCCTTGTTTCCTGCAATTAACCCTTCGACGCCTCAGTTTGTCTTACCATTCTGCCTAATAGTTTCCTCATCTGTAGCTTATCCAAGTAGACTTTTCTCCTTCGAGAACTGTCCTCCCTCCTCAGCTTCACTTCACACCTGTCCTACCTGACCTCTGAGTTACATCTGACGAAATTAATTCGAAGTTATACATGAAGAAGCATATAGTTACGAATAATTGTGAAGTGAAACGAAAAATCACTTATTCCACCAATTAGAATACCTGTCATAATTAACCGACAAAAAAGAGAATGGGCCGCGACGTCGAATACGAAAAATTCATAGCTACATTCGAAGACTACGTACGTGTACTTTTAACTCCGTAACAATTAGCATCAATCGATATTCAATGCGGATAAGCTTGGTACAACGAACGCAATCACACGCACGCTCTCTCATGCATGTAGACGAGTACCGAAACAACTCGAGTGCTCTCGTTGCTCCTGCGGAGACTTCAATTTAGCTTCTCGATACCCCGGGGGAGAGATTGAAATTAAGCGTCGACGGGTCCCCCGTGGAGTATATGTGGAGGAGAGGATGGTAGCTCTCGCGAATCGAGTGATATTGAAGCGAGAAAGGAGAATGTAGGTGTGAGTGTGTGTGTGTGTGTGTGTGAGAGAGAGAGCAAGCGTGCGGCCAAGCGTAATCAAGATTTAAACGAATCCGCGGCTCAAGTGACTGATCGCCTTGCAACAGGTGGGATATGTGCCCAGGGGTTTTCCGTATTTGCCGCAGGTGGCGCTCGCATCAGGACTGAAATAGTGGGTGTGAGTGAGGGGCCGGGGGGACAAAATGGGATCGGTTTCTGGCAAGAGGTGCCCGCCAAGTGAGAAAACGGGGTTGCTAAACGCAAGTAAGAGAGAGGTAGAGAAAGAGGGAGAAAGAGAAAGAGAGGAAGGAAGAGGGAGGCAAGGTAGCGTGCCAAGAAACCGCCCCCTTACGGCTGTAACCTCAAACTCTCGTCGAGCAAGCCGATATTGTAATTGCCAGTGCTATCCAAGTGGCCTAAGATTGATGAGGTGGAAGGTAAGTTAGCCGGAGCGTAGCAAATACGAACTGGCGTCTCAGCTTCTCTCCCACCTCTCTCTATCTCTCTTACGCCTGATTCTCCGCTTTGGAACTACAGAGAGTGAGAGATGAGGGTACGGAGGGAGCCAGCGAGAGAGAGAGAGTTGTGTGTGCGTGTGTGTTTGTGTGTGTGTGTTATAACGGGACAGGTTTGTTACGACGTTTCCTGTAACTTCCCCTCAGAACCGGATAAGATGAACCAAGAGCCAGTGCGAAAGAGAGAATGAGAGAGAACCGGGTAGCGCATATGTATATTCCGAGTGCCCCTAATATACCCGACATCCAGACGTTCATCAACCATGTTTGAGACGCAACCACCAACGAGGTTCGTTGAAGTGAGCAGTGAGGTCGTCCCACCAAATACTTCTAGACAACCCGAAGCTGTAATGCACCTCTGCACCATTGATGTAATCTTCAATAGTTTCCAACAACTGTCGTGTTAGGCAAAAACGGATGGTCGTAACGAAAACGATGTCAGCAGCAAAGTTATTTGTCATTGATAAATATTGGCATACCCAATTTTTGGAAGCGCGAGTTATTCCTGACGACTTTCCTGATTTTTCTTCATGCACGCACAGATTCGAGTACTCCGGATTCACAGGAGTAGAGAGAGTCAAGTGGGTTTGTTTCAACGGTGGCTCAAATCAACGCGGGACGACACCCAGAGCTGTCGTACTGTTGGGTCAACGAGACAGGGCGTGGAAGAAGTACGGGGCTGAAGAAAAACCAGAGGAAATTGGTGCGGTACCGGGCGCGAAACGAGGAAACGAGAATGGTGGCACGTTTCGCAGTTCAATTTCGCGAAATCGTTACCCAGCCAACAAACAACCGCCACCCATCCTAAATACATATATACCGGGATATCTGAGCCCGTACACTTCTTACTACTTGACTGTGTGTCGTCTACTCAGTCTCACTGTCTCTCTTGTCTCTATCTCTCGTATCGTTATCGCGCCACGCTTCATCGGGCGTCCGCGAGCGTTTATTGTTTCAAGCCACTGCCCCAAGGAATGTTTTTCCGGTCCTTGTCGCCGTTCTCAAAGCTCGTCGCGGTGTCGAGGGGCGACGGAAACGCTTAGATCGAGATGAGCTCGTAGCAGCGCAAACAACGCGTTTGTGTGGCCAGAGCTCTCCATCGCGTGCGTGTACCGTCTGTTACTTCTGGCTATCCTCGGGCACGAACTCTTGCGTGAGAGAAGACCCCCAATGCGACAACGAAGCATCAGCAAAAGCAGCGGCAGCGGAGCAGAGCAAAAGTCATTTGGAGACCCGCCAACTAACATCTAGGCCGCACTGAATCATCCCCACCGCGTCCTAGGGAGTCTATATCCTGGGGATGCGAGCTGGCAAGGCGGTTGGTCGATGTCGAAAGGGGATGGGGATACTGCAATAAAGAAGTCGCAAATCACCAGTGCCAGGAACGTGGACGCCTGATGATGCTTGCTCCTTCAACAGTCGCCACGGAGTGAATGCGCGAGTTCCATCTTTTAGCTGGAAATCTTTCCATCATGGACCTGTCGTCACTGAAGCGAGCAAGTCCCGGGATAAGACGACCTCGGACTGTTCATTCCTTCTGAATTTTGGAATACTCATCCCCGACTACCCGACGCCAACGGGACAAGATTTCCACTGGGGACTCTACTTGTCGAGGGCGCAATTACGAACAATTGTGAGAGCTAGTTATCTCCCATGGGCAATGGCAATTGCGCCTCAAGCAAATGAGCCTCCAGATTGTTTGAATAAAATATTAATAATCCGACATTCATGTCAGGTGTCACAAACCAGTTACAATCTTCACATGTAGAGAACGATCACTTGCACTTGCCTCGCGATAAACTCATACCGGATGTTTCGTTTTCGCTAGCGTAGAAAAGCAGACCACGATTGAAGGCCAAATCAGAGTCATACCTCTGTCCCAGCGCACACTTTGGAGAACCCTCAGCTCCTTCGCAAGCTCCTGCTGGAAATGCGGTAGCGAAAGGATTGTTTTGCCGGAGATAGGAGAAGGAACTGCGAACTGCTGGTGAAATGCTCCATTCGGGGGGCGGTGAGGTTAGGGAGAGGCGACGGAAGTGTTGTGGTGGTCTGATCAAGGCATTCGGAATCTCTGCGGAGAACTCTTGCCGAAGAAGACGAAGGCGAGAAGACGAGTGAGACAGAGAGAGAATAACCCCGGCAACACCATATACAAACTTTTAGGTTTATCGAGCCGAGTGCTCTCCCTTTCCCTATCGCGCTGTCTCCCTCTTTCATTCTCCGTCCCTATCATACTTTCGGTTTCGCGGCATCTTGGGCTAGGAAGTGCTGCAAATATTTGATAGCGGCCGAGATGCGCGTTGACGTCATCATCCCTCTTTCTCTTAGGCATCCGCTTCGACGCGGGGTACTTCGTGGAAAGGAATATGCTGACAAAACTGGAAATCCTCCACAACCACTATCATTCTGTCACTTCCATTCGGCGGTATCTATAGTGGAACTTGGGAAAAACGTCACTGAACGTCTTCTGAAACTTCTCCGGACCAAATGAATTTCAACAATTATGAAAAACATTGAAATACCAGCACTTTGATTACAGTTGAGCTGGAAGAACGCTTGCGAACCCTTCAAGATTGAGGATTACGAAACCAATGAACGAAGACAGTGCCCGTAGCTGGATCAATTTTGGGAAACGTCGTTATTCTCCGGCACAGAAGTCATGAAAATAAGATTGAAAAATCGAGCCGTTGATCATTCCATGGTGCCTCGCTCAAAAGACAGACAATTTTCTGGTTGGCTGATGCCACCGCCGTTACTATTGTTGGAGGAAAATCTCTCAGTGACACGAACCAACGACGGGACGTATATCGCGCATGAGAATCGAATGTTTCCCTCTTTTGTTTCATCTTTCTCTCTTCCCCTCTTCTTACCCCCCTCTCGCTTTATCTCTCTTTTCCTTTCTATCATCTGCTTCTCCCGGGACTGCTGGCTTTTCCCTCTGTCGAGAATCGGAAACTTCGTATAAGAGAATAGTTCGCCAAGGTGGATAAGGATATATAGCTTTACTTGGTGATGGAACTGGTTTGGAGAGTAGTGGTACGAACTCCTCTGCTCTGAGGAAGTTGAATTGCTCTCGATTCGCCTTGTATTTATTCTAGAAGTGAGCGCCCGCCTCGCCCTCTCTAAAAGATAATACAAGAAGCATGAAATATGAATGTTTCGACTTTTCTTTCGCGGTCTGCGTATTGACAACGGAATGTTGTAAAAGGCAACGGAAAAAGAGCAAAGTACCAGAAAAAGGGGTTAAAATGGAGGAAAAGAAAAAAAATCTCCCCACTCGGCCATTTCGTTATTTGCACGGGAAAAGTTTCTCTCGGGGCTATCAACCATTTGCGACACGTGGTATATCGCGAATGTTTCACCCCTCATAACTCAACGACGTACAAATTTGGGAATAGATGACTTGATTCTAGTTTTTTTAATCAATTAAATAACACGTGTTATTTAGTTTTTGAAAAATGTAATCAAGGGGCTAGTTATAAACTAGCGAAGGGAGAGTGACAGACATGTCACATTGTGTCGTATCATTCCTTTATGATGTATAGAATGCTTTGAAGGAGTAATTTTGCTTGTTCACAAAGCCACGTCACATTTTTCACACACCATTTGTGGATTTGATATTTTTTTCGATTTTCGCAAACTTCACGCAAACTCGAATCTTGCAATCTCGCTATAAGTGAACTACGAACAACTTTTGATCCAACCAACGCCATCTAGTTTGCATAAATTGCACTGAAAAACCATAGAATGCTTTATAACCGTCATATGGTATATGACATTGGTTTAAAGAAGGATTAGATATCAATATGGAATTTTTTGAGGTCTCACAAGGACATCACTTAAGTGTTTCGATTTTGTTGAAACTCATATATGTGACAAAACATTGGAAACTATTGGGCACGTATTTTTTTCATTGGCGGAAAATCGGCTTTGATGGGCAAAACGACCCCTTAAAGAATGGCACGTCACCCCTCCATTTACTATTGTTTCAATACTTACATAGTGGATTTTCCATTGGTTAACATCGGAAGAATCTTGGTTGTTGTTTCATTCAAATCGGTGGACTGCTTGTGGGTGAAACTGCAAAACCACCCCTCGACACGTCTTTCTTTAAGGGGCGGTGTCCCCGTTTCAAACCGATTTTCCGCAGATAAAAAAAATACGTGTCCAATAGTTTTCAATGCTCCATCACATATATGAGTTTCAACGAAATTGAAGGTGGACACTAAAGTGATGTTCCTTGAGGGATGGCTTGTTACAGCACGATCACGCGGTTATATAAAGGATCAATTATATTTCTCTCCCGCAAGCGTCATGTACCACCAACCTTGCACAGCCTTCCGGGTACGGCGAGTTCACACATGCACATACGATTTTGCCAGGAGCCAACCCTTGAAATTCCCCAATACAAGGCTCCATAGGTATGGAAAACTTATGGAATGACAAATTAAAAAAAAAAATGCAACATTCTCCCTAACAGCTGTCCCACGAAACGCATCGATAGATTTCCAAACGTTGGCCAGCCAACTGGGAGCTCAAGTAATCAAGAAACTCTGCCGCCGCAAACAATCGTCATCATTCCACGTAATTTCAATTCCAGATAATCATTCGATATCATAATAATGATAGTTTTAATGTAAAAGGAGGCTATCTCAATTTCCCCACGGTCGACAAATACGAAGTACACCGTGCAAATTTGCGGATTTCCAAAGGATCTCTCGCTATTCACATTTTCACTAGAATATTTGCTTCGTGCAAACAGGACGATTAATACAGGATGTGGAGGGAGCAAATTGAGGGAACCATGAAGAGTTAATGAGAAATATTTGAAGTGTGAGAAAGAGTCCATGTGGAAACATAGAACGCGCAGTCGTGGATTGCCTGCGTGACGATTATGTGAGTGAGTAAAACTCTTTGGCTGTCTCCCTTGACGAGAGATGTAACGCGAGCGAGAGATACTTCCACGTTTAGACGGCGGGCTCTCATTGGTCGCGAGCTAATTGTCGAAAGTGTTTGATCTCACATCTGGTTCGCAGGAAGCTCCGTAAATTAATGCTCCTTTGAGGCTGGCATCTCGTGTTCAGAGAGTACGGTTGTGGCTCTCACTGGCGCCTCTGTTTCTCCTACTCCCGGGGGCCAAGCAGCCAAACCACCTCGATGCTTTTGGGGTACCACTACCGCGAAACCCCAAAGGTTATGGACTGGTTAGCCGCGCGTAATCGTTCTGCCTGCCGCTTCCTCTCTCTCTCTCTCTCTCTCTCTCTCTCTCTCTCTTCCCATCTCGCTTGCTCTCTTGGTAAAGAGAGGGTTACTTCACGAACAAGAGTACGAGCCGGTGTAGAGGGAGCGGACAGCGTTTAACTTTAATTGCGTTCCACCTTCGCGAAACCGTATGAATAACTTTTCCCTCTCGTGTGGAGAGAGCGATGTCGAGAGAGGGAGGGGGAGGGGGCAGATAGAAAGAGGGCGAGAGAGTTTGAGAGGGAGAGAGGCAGAGTTAGAGGTTAGGTTTGCTTTAGAGGCTTAGCCTTCGTCAAGCTCCTTGCGGTTAGGCAATCGCTTCGACGAAGCTCTGTACCGTATAGAGGTTACTGCGGAGGAAACTGGTAAATGTTTCACTATGGCTTTCCGAAATCTCCCCCATCGCCGTTGCCGTCGTCGTCATTGCGCAACACTGCAAAGCGTTTCCATAATGACCGGGAAACCCGTTGCGTAACACTTCCATAGAGTGCGACCTCCACAGAGCCCTGTCGCACCCGCCCTCCTCCCTCTTTCGCTCTTTTCAGCCTCGATTCTGGCCATTCTTTTGCCTCAACATTTGCCAAGCGAGTACGCATGTTAGATCCGCATTGATAGCAATGGGCGCTTTGTACAGAGGTAAAATATAAAAATGAAATAAAGACATTGGAGTGCCAGAAGAAAACGGGAACGTGAGATTGTCCAACGAGTTTTTCGAGTCTCGTTCATTTAAAACTCTCGCTCAAAGGATATTTGAGAGTGGAAGCACGATGGAAGACGCTCAGTAATGAGGAAACTCATTCGGGCTCCTTTTCCTTCGTCCTCCACTTTCTTTTTCTCTCTCTCTCTCTCTCTCTCTCACTCCCTACGCCTCCCCCGCTCACGCTCTCTTTAACAACCGTAGTGCGAGCTTCCGCCTCGTCTTATATTTCTCGTTCTGATTTCTTGGGACTTCGTTCTTTGAGATGCGAGTTCTGGCCGGAACTTTACGAAACCCGAGGCGCGCTGTGTAGTATACGGAGTAGGAAGTCTCACAAAAATGATTTGGAAACTAATTTTATGAAAAATCAGATGCTATCGAAATTTAACACTGTTTGATGACGTTGTGCAAAGCACAAGGCTATCTCGAAGCAAATTTTATTTCGACAAAACATAGAATTTGTTATTTTGCTTGCATACCTAGCAAGCACTTGGGGTAAGTGCCAAAAAACTTCGGCTGCTACAGAACCTTAGAACTTGACATTTTTTGCGTATGCAATTCATTTTGCGAAATATCACGTCGAATTTTTCGATCGCGAGATGGCGGTCCTCACTTCCGAAGGGGTGCCTTTGGGGTTCAAGATTTCTATGGACATTGTTAGAAATAAAAGACCACGAGGGGATGAAAACGGTATTTATTCAATAATGATTAAATGTTGTTGATAATAGACAAGAGGAAGGCTGTAGCCTTGCGTTGTAATGAAAATTTTGTACGGCCACGAGGAGTGTATGAGTGGGTAGGTGCTCCCTTGCTATTGACGCGGGTGCAGCTCTATTTAATATTGCATGGCAATTTTGTCATGTTGGCCCGTAATGTACTGCGGGACATTTGCCTCTTTTCGGGTCTCTTCGTTCCCGGTTTTTGTCAGTGGCCGTGGCTGTAATGAACCGACGGGGCATGGAGCTCTCTCGCGTTACCTTTGATGTGAAATTAAAAAACAGCGAAACAAGAGAACCCATAGAATTCGGCGTGCAATATGTGGAGTCCATGCCTTCCCTAACGAATGGTCGCGGAGTAAAGCATATATCGTAGGACAAATATTAGACTTTTCTTCCACGTCCATAATCATAAAACTCCGGCTCATCGAATCACGTATACCAAGGCATTAGCATTGCAAATTACCAAGAGTTAATATCAAATATCTCTCCAACGTATATCCGAAAAATATCCTCTTTTCGTTTTTGATACGCAAATACTTGCTGTATGCTTTAATGCGAATTCCACGCGTTTGAATAATTCTGTGACTAGCATATTTCGTGAAAATCTCTCGGACCAAAACAGATGAAATCCGACATGATATTTTCTCTCTACTTTGGGTCGATGCAAAATTCGTCTAGTTACTGTGTATGTATGTAATTCGAAATATAAAAGAGTAGCTTCCGCTCGCGGCTTCGCCCGCGTTGATAGATGCAAGGAATACAATTTTCCATACAAAACTTTTACACCCCATTTCACCTGAGTAGATTTTCGAAAAATCATTTATTAGTGCACCACTACGCTTTCTAATGAGCATATATTCGAAATGAAATGTTTCTATCTTCAGCTGTTTAGGCTGTGAGTTGTCTATATGTCAGTCGGTCATTCAGTCAGTCACTCACGGAAGTGTTTTATATGTATACAGTGTGCCTAAATAGAATATTTCTCGTTCTTCACATGTCAAACTACGAGTCCACTTCACATGAAGTTTCACACGTGTACTCGTATAGAAATGTGACCGGGCATTCCCTACTTTGTGTCCAGCCCTAACCAAACTTGCCTTGTTTGATTTACCTGACCTGGGAAGATCGCAAAATCGTTTTTTTACGGCTTACCCTCTATGTTCAGAAATCACAATCTTCTGGCCGACGTACAATGCGAGCAAGTACATTTTCACGTAATGTCTACCCGGCCAGAACATGGCATGTTCTGAAAAGTGGAGCCTGTCTTTAAGAACTAAAGAAAAGCTACTTTGCTTTTCACCTGACCAAAGATATTCATAATTGCTTGGGATGATACTAATACATCTGTTGTAATTCTATTTATCATTAAAAGCATTCATTTCATCAATGATAACCGACGAGGATAAGAATGCTTATCATAAATACCGGGATTATGATAACTAATGATTTGAGCATAAGGAATAGCCAAATTATTTTACGAGGCAAAAAAGTAAGGCAGGTCATTCGTGATTTTTGAACGTCTTGTCGCCATATTGGGAAATATCAATGTTCTGGCTGGGGAGACATTACCTGAATGTATTTCGCCGACAATCCGCCAGGTCGCCACAAGCGAAGAGCTTCGCGCAAGCAAGGTACCATCGTACGAGGATAAAAGTTCGTCCTGTGAGTTGTACCACGTACAGAAGTGATATGCTTACAGCGTGCACTTACGCTTATGATTTTGCGATACTTGTGAAATAACCGTTTACACTCTAGGCCTTTTTCGCTCGGATAGTGATCTGTATACATTTTTCTGTCTCTTTGTCTATCAGGAAACGCGAGCAAGCGTATGTATACACTCATATACTACCTTAGCAAGTAGATCACCAACAAACATCATGTTGTCGAAATACTAAATTGAATACACTTCCGGTTTTACCTCCTCAAGGATTCCAAAAGCGCTGAAACGTCATGTTTAATTTCCTCGTTTGATCCTGGTTATTTACCGATCTATTCCCTACAACTTTCCCAGTCATTTACCGCTTGTTCTCCGACCCATTCCTGATCAGTTCCCCAGAAAGGGAACTGCGGATCGGGACCCAGCCTTAGACCCGTTACATTGCGAATCTATTCCAGGGTGGAAGGCCCGACCAGAGACGGATATCTGGGGAGGGCAGATCAGGGGTAGTACTTTTTCCCGCCTCAAATTCCTGCACGGGTAGACTTCTATTATACGTTTAATGTTTTTCATGGCATTAGCGTGCATTTGAAAAACAAGTGGAACATATGTCACTTCCGGGTTTCCACATGCACGTTGAACATTACCTCGGAAGAAACAGTATCTGGCGTCTTCATACTGTTCAGAATTCACCCTTACCATTCTCCCTTCCCTTTTCTCCACTATATACCTTTTCCTCTTCAACATATTTGCGAGCCTCGTTCCTCTCCATTGTGTTTCTTTTCATTCTGTACACACCCGGCCTGCATTGATAGTACTCTCTCCTTGGTTGTGAGGCGACACAATGCACTCCCCTTTTTATCCGTTAAAAAAAAGACCCTCGAGAGCCGCCTCCATGTCTAGCTCCAATCGAGTTGCCTCGAAAATATATTAGTACGGATTCTCCCGCGGAAACGATGGGAAATCGAGGTGATACCGCACCGCCGACAATGGAAAGATTTTTCGCAAGGGAGAACGAACGAACACAACGTCCTTGCACTTCGGAGTTTTTTTTACGTGGAATTCCATTTTGTAGTGAAAATTCCACATGCGTTTTCCCGTGCCGCCGCTTTTCTTCCCTCCGCCGTGCATACTTTCGAACATGTCCCTGTATTGGTATATCGGTACCCGAGTGCTATACCGTATCTAAAGATATGTACGCAGCTATGTACATGCTTTTTTCGGACGCAGAAGGCAAATTACGGGCGATAGCGTCGAATTCCATTTTGCGAGCGAGTTCGCGGTCGTTCCAGGGAGAGAGGGAGAGGATTTGACACAAGTCTGCAAAGTCGACTTCCACAGAAATCCTGTCAAATGTCCAGGTCAAAAATAAAATTGGATTCACACCGGTCCGTGCAGGCTGGTTTTGCAGCAACCCTTGATGATCGATGTGACGCGGTAATTCGTCATTGTTCCAGTGTACGGCGGTATTACTTGGATGTTGAGAGTTAGATACGTAGGAGCTTGTATGGCACCAAGACCTCTTGGATCCGGAACGCGGATGAAAAGTTAGGAGATGAATAGTTGAGCTGGGCAGACGTTTGGTGGTCAAGCGCAGATACGGGAAGGAACGGATATTACCGGATCCTGTGTAGGTTGGCTTCCGATGGTGAAGGCGAAGGATGTGCCGCGGCTTGCTTACCAGGGGTAAAAGTAAGGGAAATGGGGTCCAGGCCAATCCAAATACACCGTCCAACGAGAGCGTAATATAATTTGATATTCCCTTTGTTTTTTTCAGCCTCAACTCTCTATCTCGTTTTTTTCCCCCCAAGCTGACTAGATAGAGAGCGGACAGCAGCACCGGATGAAAAATATTTCAGATTCTCCGGGAGTGGATGAGCCAACAGCTATCCTCCTGATGCTGCCGTTGGTCTATTTGCCTGGTGAGCTACCGGGCTTTTTGAACGTGGCAGGGGTGGAAAGCCGAAAAACCCCTCCCACGAGAGAGCTTCCCGGCAAAACATCCAGCCCTGCAGCGTTTACATACACGAGCCGGGAGATGGAGAACGCATTTGAAAAAATGTGCGACCGGGAATGCCCCGAAGCCAATTGCGTCGGGATCGAGAAACGGGAGGAAGGTGGAAAGCAGGCCGGAACAACCGTGCTCGCGCTTCCTGCATTTCTGACTCCCTCCGTGGATACTTTTCTCTCGCTCGTCCTGCATAGTGCCCTTCGAAAGGAACGTTATTATCCGACCATAGAGGGCTCTACTTAGTATACGCGAACGCATAGCAACTCATTGTACTCCGACTGTACATGGCGACCATAAGCCCCTGCAGTTCACACTATGCATGTCACATTATATACCGCCTATATATTCCGAGATATACTGAGATGTAATCTTTATTGTATGTATATTACATGATCCTTTTTTCTCTTATATTCCTTATTCATCACACGCATCCCTTCCGTGGCGAAATTAGCGTGTTGTTCAGCGTCGTTCCATGGACGAATGAGGGTTGATTGTTAGATATTTCTCAAAGCCACACGACAGGGTCGACAGATCGATTCTTTATTTGTGCGTTACATCGAGATGTCATCTTCAGTTTTGCGGAATCTATCGATTCGTTGCAATCTATAGATGCATACGATTTTTCGGTAAACCGGCATGAATAAAGTTCTGAAAGGGTGTTGCAATCAATATTCCAGACATTTCGTGGTTTCGTTAGGAATCGAATTTGCTTCAGCTTTTTTTAAGGCTCTGCATAAGCTTGCGGCCCAAAAAAAAACAGGCGATTTTTAATTTTTTTTCATGATGAGAGCATTGGGATCACGAAGTCAGGTTCTTACACACAATTGATAGAGCCTTGCTAAATTTGATTCTTCTTTGAATATTGATTAACAATGAGGTCATTATTTAGACAAGCTACCACTGTTGCTGCTCGGCGAATCGGTGCTGGAGGTTCCGAAAACTCGGGTGATCGACAATAAAACATTCAAGAATGTACGTTTCTTCTAATTACGAAAATGACAATAATAACAAGCTGTAGAAAAAAGAGATTTTTTGCTAAACACACAACCTTGATAATCTGTTATCAACAAGCAGATAAACGAATGAAAAAACGCATTCGATCACGCGATGGAGAGTAAACTATGCTTCGTCCAAAATTGAAGTGGGTCGGCCGGATTGGGGATATGACTGGCACCGTTTCATAAAACATAATTTCGTGCAAAAACCCAAAAGGGAAAAAAGGTAAATCGCCATAACTCGGTTACTTTATAGAATTTGTGCAGAATAGTTATCACATATTAAAGTTAAGGGACCATCATAGGGTGACCGTCCGAAAAAACGCCGATTTTCGCGTTTTTTTTTTAGGTGGATAGAATAAGTTATTCGGTCTAATTTTTTTCGTTACAAATTGAAGCACCGATAAAGAATACAAAATGATTTTTTTTTTCAATTTCTTTATTTTTTGTTTAGCATTGTTTTTATTTGCAGAAAATTGCGTGAAAAAAATGGTGTCCCATGGTTTCCTCAAAATTTCAAAATTATTATTAATCTGTAGGAAAGCCGCTATGCTCCTATGGAGATTTAAAAAAAAATGAAATTAAAAAAAAACATGCCGTCGATTTGAACGAAAAGTATCAAATTCAGCCTTTTTTCGGCAGTATTTCGTAAAAAAAGATTTAAAAAAAGCTTCCATAGCATCATGAGGAATGACGTGAAGAATGTTCTGTCAAAATTTCAAACGCATAGCTCGAAAACTCTTCCTTTGAGAGTAACCATCGTTTTGAAAAACACCATTCCCAGAAAAACGCGTTTAAAGTTCGGAGTGCGGGATCCCACGCTCCAATCACGTTTTCTAAGAAAGGCTGTGGCGACCGAAATAATTCGAATTTCGATCTGAAAATTGGACAGAAGAAAAATCGATCCTTAGAATATTTTACACTGTAATGATCCCTTAAGACCTTAGACTGTCAACTCAGCAATGGAAAAAGTCGTATTTTTAAATAGCGAGCTAACGCAGTTCCCTCAACTATACTATGTGAATACACCTTTTGATTCTAAACCTTATCCGAATATAATCTGCATTCCAACTTTTATAAACCCTAGATTATCATTTTCCATAGCCTTTTTGAAAATACTAATCATGGAGCATTTTTCTTTGCTCCGTACGAAGGCAGCGTTCGCTTTCTAAATTACCTGAAGATTGGTTGCCTATACGAGGAAAAAATAAGTGCATAAGAGCCAGTTTAAAGAGTATATGTAGAAGTCTATTAGTTTAGCACATTATATATTCATATCTACATACATAGGATGCACACACACACACACACACACACACACACATATATATATATGCATGTGTACTAAGCAACAATGTACATAATCATGTATATCACTACACAGACGAGAAAATCGTACGACCGATATAGTGCAGAGGCGTTGCACGATATTAATACAAGGGTTGAGAGCGAGCGAATTATGAGGGAGAATGGGGTAGCATGCGGGAGGAAACTGGCCAATGTTCATACGTGCAAATACATACATATACACGGGCCTATACATGCACAATTTTCTCGCAATACGAGGGATTTATATCGCTATCGGCGCCGCGCACGCTGTCTGTCATCAACACGCTTCACCACCTCAAACACACTCGCCGGGAGGCGAAGGGGTAGTTTATACACGCGCTCCCTGAACCTCTCGCTCCCTAATACGCACGCATGATGGTGCCGGAGTCCGTATTATATAATTATGCTCCAGATGATATCGACGCACGGGATTTGCTTCGGTTATAGCAGTTGCGCAACGGCAACCACCCCTCGAGCGACCCCTCGTAATTAGAAACTGTCAAAGTACGCGCGAGAACGCGAAACTCTTCTACTTCTGGGATAACGTGGAAAGTGTGCAACGTGAATGGGCTCCGTAGATAGTGTGATTGAATGTTTAGGAACCAATCGGAATATTCAAAATTCTCGGGGCTGAATGCGAATTGAGGTGACCCAATAATCGAGCATCGTCAAATTTGTATTTATCTTTTTTTCTCGAGGCTGTCAATAATTTGCCAATGCGAAGTGTTCGTACATTACCGTGAAAACGTCACGCGCTTTCGCTTTTCCTCCTCGAGATCGCGCACCGTATATTACCCTCCGGCATTGAGGGTTGACGCGGGGGTGTGTATCACCATTTCGGCGTGGGGAAGGGTCGTCGAGTCCTCTTTCTCCCCGCCTGTTATCCGGGCTGTGAGAGCCTCGAGGCGATCGTCAACCGCATACCAATGTCCATGTGAATTTATTGTGAGCTCGGCCCGGGGAAGCCCCCAGAGAGGGGAAGCGGGAACGGGGGAGCGAGAGAGAGAGAGAGAGAGAAGGAAAGGAAAATAACCAAAAGCGATGCCGTGGCAGCGAGAAGCTTCGCCTTCTTGGCGATGCCTCCCGACGAACCGATACTATGTCGAATTCTTTTACAGCCGGCTCTCCTCTCCTTTTGCTCCTTCCCATTTCAGCTAGGAAAGCGGTCGAGTTCGACCATCGTTGCGGTAAAAATACGTCCGAAAATCTCCTAGGAATAGGATTTACCGCGAAAGGCCTTCGCCGAAGCTCGTCATTTTATATTTTCTTCGGGACTGTGATACCAACAATTGATTTATCAACGAGAAAAAAAAACCAGGCTTCGACATAATCGCGGTAAATATTCATGCACATATGGGGATAGGGAACCTCAGGCGATTGGAGACTATTATGAGTCCATAGAAAATCATTTTTATTGCAAGCTGTATCGTAAATTTAATCCGAACAGTCTCAACCCTCAAATCCGATATGATTGCCATCCAACTCAGATCTCGGTGGAATCACGATGAGGGAAAAAAGGGAACGAAGTCCGCGAAATTTCGAGAGACAAGAAATGGGAATTCGCTTGGAAAAAGATCGTAGAATCAGGTAGGGGAAGTCACGCATCGGGCACATCGATGGATCGAAGCACTGGAACAGGGTTGACAGAAGTCGAAGTCGTTTCTACCATCCCTTACCCCCCGGCCGTTGGTATTCGAATAGCGTGGCTCGTCCACTTTTCTCCGCCAGAGGACTCTCGCTCGAGGCCACTGGCAGCCAGAGAAAAAGCACACGCCGGAGCTTCTTCGAGCCCTCTTTCCTTCCCTCGTCTTCAGGGGCACATGGTATGGCGCTCTTCCCGTGTACGGAACGTGAAGAATCGTCTTATATTCGCGGTATTCGAGCGTGAGACGACGAGACACCGAGGAATAAAGGAGAAGCTCGTAGGCGTATATACGCGGGACGATGAGATCAGGGGAGGCAGAAAAGTTTTCACGTATTCCAAAGACGACAATATAAGGGTGGGCGCGAGAGGCGCGAAAGCATCAGTTTCTATTTAGTTACGCCCCATGGAGAGAAACGAGCGGTTGGAGAATGTGTGCGAGTCCATGATATTCGGTACATGAATACATACGAATGCATGTGGATGTGCAACTGTATGGACATAGCCCTTCGTATCTTCGGATGTTCATTTTCAGCTGTATGCGCGCATACATGTGCGGGTGAAAATGGATAGCAGAAAAGGCGAGAAGATTGCAGCGAAGGACAGGGGATAGGGGTTCGGGGGAGAAGAGAGAGACAAGGGGGGGTACTTCTCCCGTTTCAAACGTTGGGCAAACTTTCCAACGAGTTTCTTTCAGGCTGCCAATGTGTCCCAAGTCTCTCAAGATTCGGACTATCCGGGGTGTATCTCGTCGTTGTTCGCGAGAGTAGAGAACCATCACGGTGAATCAGGCCACGGGAGCTCATCGAATCTTCCACTGTTTCTCTCCTTCGAACTTGAATCGGGAAAGAACTCGGGAGAAAAGCGTGGAAATTCCAGAGCAAACGACGTTTCAATTCTTCTTCAATGTTCCGTTTGACACGAGAGATCGAAGAATGGGGTGGAAAATGTGAACGCCGAATGATGCCTAGTTTGCAGTTTGGTTGTGACTTCTTTCCCAAATTGAGAATAAGGCCAGGGAGTCTGTTTCGTCGCATATGGAACGAGCGAGCAGTTAAGGGGTGGGATGCAGTCAGAGGCGTGAAAAAACGAGCATTTTCAATAATTTTTTTTATAGTAATTAAGTTTGTTTTACAAAAGTGGTTATACAGACTTTTTATGTTATATTTCAACTTGACTTGTACAAATTTTCAAAGAAAAATATTGATTATTTGTAAAAATATCGCCTTCGTAGGATTTGACTGGATCATCTGATATCAGAAAACCAAAAAAATCATGAGTTTAATAATAAATCTAGTCCTTAATCGAAGCTTTTTTCAAAAATTAACAAAATGGCGGCTTTCGAGATAACTTTCGATTTTCGATAAAAAAATCGCTTGTTTATTGTTGAAAAAAAATAAAAATTAAAAAAAAATGCAAATCCTTCGATGAAGGACTAGTTTTTAATGCTATCAATAAACACACCAAATTTCATCAACATCCATCGAGCGGTTTTGGAATTATGTGGTCACCGACTCGAAAAACATAGTTTCGAGAAAAACGCCTTTAAAGTTTTTCGATGTGGATACGGTATTATATGTTCGTAAAATTTTGAGCTCGATGGGTGAAGCTAAACTTTTTTTATGTATTTTGATCCGCTGAATCCGAATATCACATTTTTTGCGGAAAAGTCGAGCATTCAATTGTTTATAGCCAATTATTAAAACAATTTTTCAAAAAAATTAAAGTTTTTCGGAATGAATTATTCTTTTAAACATTTTGGGCAATTTTAAAACGAAAGTATTCTTTATAAAATATTGTTAAAGTTCATAGTTTTTGAGTAATAAACTTTTGAAAATTTCTGAATGTGTTTTCCAATTTTACGCTTGATTTATGTATAGAAATACCAATTTAAAAATGACTTACATCGAATCATCAATTTCTGGCCCATACAATGGGACTTCTGCCGATGTGGAAGCTTCCAAAATATCAATTTGTTGTTGTCTTCGAAGCATTCTGCCTTCCCGGGTATTACGTTTGCGCGCTTGTCAGCCGCTACCTGCCATGGGGACCCGACGCCCCATCACTAATTGTGGGATATCCCGAAAAATATTCATCGGATTGACTTGAAATTTTGAGGGCATATTTTCGAAACATTATACTTCAAGAAAATGTAAAAAAAAGTCGATTCTTTGAAAAATCTGACTGCTTCTCACCCCTTAATTGTTAATTTTATTCAAAATGAGAATTTAGCTAGTGTTGACATTTTCTATATAATTATAAATATTCACATACTCCCAAGGCACGACAGGCAAGAATATTTGTCTCTCACCTGAAGTCCATAAAAAAGGGTCTAGCCTATGTTCAGGTTTGCTCGACGAGGCGCTCGCTCGGTGGACCACGTGCAGGGCAATTCAACATTTGATTCGCAAATGTTACTTTTTATCTTTTTAAGCCTCTATACGTGATTACGTTTAAGCACTGCATATCGGGGCATCAATGTACCCCTAATAAAGGAATTTACCAAGCGTTCACGCGATGGTCGAGCCGAGCGCGGAAGTTTTTCATTACGGTAAAGAGTTCATCACTGGAATTTCCCGCTGGTCACGATACGTGTGCGACAGGGCTGCCCAGTATTTTCTATTTTCACACTTCGCATCCGTGATTGGTAAAAGCTAAAATTCACCCTGTCCTTTTTCTACACTTTGTACCAATGAAATTAGTTGTTGTCCATCCAAGGAGTGGGATCGCATCCCCCGTTCGTGAAGCAGCTCTCATCACCAACCACGGATGTAAGACTCGAACTTTTTCTTTAGTTAGTTATCGTCAAACATCCGAAGAGTCCAATCAGCGCGGAACTCTTGCCTTTCGCGAATAAATAACTCAAACATCTCCATGACATCATTTTACCAACATCGTCGTCATTACTACGCGGAAACAACGTGAATCAATGATCAGTTCCCTTAAGGTAGCACGTGCACGAACCTCCTCATTATAAACAAAATTGATTTTTTTGTATGCTGTAGTAGAGGCATTAAAATGACGTCTGCGAAAACTCTGCAGGCCTTACCGGCTAAATACAATAGTAATTAATTCACGAAATCAATGCATTTGACCCGCACCATATAGGGAATCCGTGCGGATCGAACTTTGGAACGGAAACAATAATAGTTCCCGGTTAGATCAGAGCTATGCGAAAAGCGACGAATAACAAGGAAACTGTCGCGGTCACGTATGTTCCATAAAAAATATAGGTTACGGAACATTTGAGCAGATATCATCGATTCAATCGACTCATTTTTACGTTAGCTAGCCGCGTCTGCCATCTCTCTTGTTACAATATGCACATTACACATACACAACAACACACGATTACACATCCCGTGAAAAATTTGCCGCGGCTTAAGATGCGGCCGACGCTTGGTACGATATTCAGCACCAACCACTAATACCCAGTGTTGGTCCTTTATACGGGCTAATGATTTGGCCATGACTCTGCCAGTGCTCATTTGAAGAATGGCAAACCAACGAACTCCCAACTTTGGGGGAAATATCGATTACTAACCGTCAGCCAACTATCGGGTCCCAGTGTTGGCCCCGAACATGGGCCAATCGGTTGATCATGGGTTTACCAGTCTTGAATTGAAGCTCGGCACATCATCGAAGAGCCAACGCTGGGCCAGTACTAATTAATGACCCTCGGCCAATTGTCGGGGCGAGCGCAGGCCCTGAGTCTGAGCCAATCGTTCGACCGTGTTTTTGCCAATGCTTATTTTTAGCATGGCAAACTGACGAATTGCCAATCCTGGCCCAACACTGGCTTTGAACGGTATAGTCCATACATATATACAATGCTTTTTTACGTATATTATTATTATATATTTTTTATTATCGCTGCATGCAATTGTCTACGTCCTGTGATAATAAAAACTCATAATTACTGTTACCTGAAATTCACTTGATTAAAAATAAAATTGATTTATACTAAAGTTTTGTGGTGTATTAAAAAAAATGCCGAGTTATTATGATAGTATTAAGAAACGTCGAGCATTAAAGCGACGACAAAAATTAGAAGATTCTCTACAGCAGGTTAGGATCAGAGGCAACGAAACAAAAAGACAAGTAGATAGTGAAACAAATTTGGAAATATTCCACGAACAAGTGATTGTGCATAACGATGTTAGTGAATCTAATAATTCTTTCGATGAGCAATCATCGAGCAAAGAAACTTGTGAATCTGATCGATTGTTGGCTAAGCGTTGGGTTGTTTTGACAGCCCTACACTGGGCCAACACTAGCCCGAATATTGCGCCAACAATATGAAGACGACCTTAGCCCTACTATGGCTCGGTCATCACGCCAACCGTCAGCCAATGATCCTAATCTCTTTAGCCCAATGTTGGGCCAATAGCCGGCCAACTGTTAGAATTTCCGGTAAGCCTACTATTGGCCAACCGTACATGCCAGCGTTGGGCCGAAGAGATCACTCCTACCGCGGCGCAACACTAAACCGGTCGTGCTGCCGTTCATCGGCCAATGGTAGAATGTGATTGACGTGACGCTGGCTCGAGGTTCGGTCGGTTGCGTCGTTTTTCACGGGCCCAATGTTGGGCCAATACCCGTCCAACTGTTAGGATTTCCGGTAAGCCTACGATTGGCCAACCGTACATGCCAGCGTTGGGCCGAAGAGATCACTCCTACCGTGGCGCAACACTAAGCCGGTAATGCTGCGGTTCATCGGCCAGTGGTAGAATGTGATTGGCGTGACGCTGGCTCGAGGTTGGGTCGGTTGCGTCGTTTTTCACGGGATGCGGCAAACAAACACATGCTTGACATGTAACGAAAGCGCCTGAATACAGCGTTGCCACGGATATTGCCAAAATTATGAAATGGCGGCCTGTGACAACTCAAGTCAAATCTGATTGCGATTTTACTTCACTTGCCAAACTATAATACAAACAGTTATCACATTCACTTCTCAAATAATTATTTTCTGTATCGTGTTTTTATTATACCCAAATACATTAAATTTTGCTTTTTTCACATTCGATAATTTAAAGATTTTCTGTTGACTAGTCAATCCGCTAGTACTACCTTAACCAATCGGTGTATATGAGAGTGAATAAATTAAATTGTTTTTCAGTTTATCTCCAATTGTTTTCAACCAACCGCCTTCACCACATTAGTTTGAGGTGCAGGAGTTCATCACGAGATAGCAGTGTCGAATCACACACGTTCGATATCAGGATTTACGACCCTGGTTGACTTGCTATTAATAAGTTGAGTCGCACTGTGACCGTGAACGGAACAGAGTCCCTATTTTGTTTTCATATACAGTCCCCATTAGAGAGGCATGCTTAATTTTCGGATTCATTGCTCGAGCAATCTTGAATCAACTAGATTCTTCGATTCTTCGATGCCTCGCAGACACGCGAAGCATGTAACTTGCCATCTTCATGGTTGCCAACATACCTTGATGCCGAACAATTGACAAAATGGGCATACCAATACCGGTAAATATTCGGAAGTGTCACTCCTGCCAAAAAGAGGCTGTACATTTTTGTATCAATTCTTTATTTCTGTTTTTAGGTTTGTTTGGGTTTGTTTGTTCGGGTCGATCCAGATTCGAGAGCATATACACAAAATATTGAAAGAATATGGCGCGATGCTCATGGTAATATCCCGAAATTCGGACGGCGTGAACTTTAAAAAATCTTTAAAAAAATATTTATTGCCATTGTTTTTGTTGATGCGCTGCCATAATAATATTAAATATAATGTTTTTCAACTGTAAGAAACCACACAAAAAAAAATCAGCTCGATTCTGACAGGAGTGACACTTCCGAATATTTACCCCAATGCCTACCATGGTCATCATAAAATCCCACCGTGTCGCGTTTTTCCAGATTCACCGAATGCCAGGTTTGGTTTCTGCCCCAAGCCTCTAAACGGTACGTTGTTGTGAAGGGAATTTTGATGGAGATCGAATCGATTTTCCGGCGCCTATATTTTTCCATCGCAAATACGCCATCGGGTGCGGCTCTCTTCATCGTGATGTAGTTCAATCGCAATATGCGTGGAGAGGCCACTCGACAATTCAATCAATGTGCGCGAATTACGAGGTTTGCCGAAGCGTAGCTAACTAACGGGACGCGATTCCAATGTTCGCGACCTCTCTGTCTCACTCTTCTCGAGACGTTTGATAGTCCCGTCACGTTTGCCCACCACGTATGTTCATATTGGTTCGCAGCGGAACGCGGAAGACACGGAAGTGAAAACAGTTCGGATCCAAAGGCTTCGGTTGCACGTGGAGTTTGATCTATGAGGCCTTTACGGCCGAAATGCTTTGGCAAAGTTGCGAAATCGCGAACAAGGTAGATCCGGAGGCAATGATGGATACATCTCCGATAGGTGTATATGTAGGCATTGACGGAATAAGCATGTATGGGAGAACGATCATCTACGCTGCTCGCCAATGACGTGGGTCTGTCGCGCCGGAATCAGCCCAGTTTGGCGAATGGTTGGAACACCTCTGGGCAAGAGGTTAGCCAGGGATGAGACCCCTGTTATACGCGTGTTTACAATGGCTCAGCCGCTCATGCGATTCATATCCCCCGCTGGTTTGCGATTCCAGCCCCAGTCTCTCTCTCTCTCTCTCTCTCTCTCTCTCTCTCTCTCTCTCTCTCATATCTCATCTCTGCTCGTAGCGCCACCTCTCGCACACGGTCATTCCGATTTCACGTTCCAGTTTATATATTCCGTCCCTGTTAACTGGCCCAGGAATTACGACCCCGTGGTACCCTTGCCGGGAACATCGGCCGTGCGACTGTATCTGCGAAGAGCCCTGATCTGGCGAAAGTAATTAAACCTATGCCTGATGGCAAGCCGTAAGCCTAATTAATGTGTACCAACTTTGAGTTCCGTGCAGTTTGATCGGTATGAGGTGGCATACGGCAATCTACGTGTATTTCGATGTATATGGCGTTTGTGCTTTATTATACGCAATTCTGCCATTCATGCCTATGAGTATGTTATATCGATTTTTTGGACCTATTCGTCCGTCCGGTCAAGCAAAATATATCCCCTCGCCCCGGGACGGAAATCGCCTATGGGAAAATGATTCCTCGAAAATACGGATAACTAACAAGGAACATCCCTCAGGTAACACCCATCGATTTTGTTGAAATTTGGATATGTTATAAAGCGCCGAAAAGTAAGCGATACGTATTTTTTTTATCGCCGGAAAAACGGCTTTAAGGGGTGAAACGAACCCTCGAAAATAGGGGTGTTTTTAGTTTTTCGTTGATAACGTTATCGTTCTCATCTCCAATGTATAGTGCACAAAAAAATAAACATTGTTGCAATTTGAAATTTTTTAAATATCTCGTACCGTTAAAACGTTATCGACGAAAAACGAGCTTAAAACCGTTTTTCCGCCGATAAAAAAAATACGTAGCGCTTACTTTTCGGTGCTTTATAACATATCCAAATTTCAAAAAAATCGAAGGGTGTCACCTGAGGGATGTTCCTTGAGGGAGGTGCGTTTTATGGCACCTCAAAAGATTTGGGTCAGGAAATAAAATCGGTAAATTAGAAGCAGAAGGACAGTAAATGCAACAAACCAGAGTGTTAAGGGGGGAAATCCCTTTAGAGGCCCGAAAATGAGTCACGTTTCATGAATTTTTTTAGAGGTGATAAAATAATCTCATCATTTTGAAATGTTGACATTATCTTATTACAACTTCCAAGTGTTACATTTTTTTTAAACAAAACAAAATGGCGGCGTTATAAGGTATTCATTTAGGTGTCTTTTAAAAAACTGCTCATGTTATGGCTAAAAAAATTATTGATCGATCCGGCTGAAATTTTGGGAGGTTTCTCACTATAACACCATTGGAAGGATATACCCATAAAAATATTAAATTTAAATTTGAGCTACAACACGAGCAGTTTTTCAAAAGACGCCAAAAGGAGTATAACGCCGCCATTTTGTTTTATTTAAAAAAGAAAAAATTAACCCTTGAAAGTTGTAATACGATGAAGTCAACATTTTCAAATGATGCGATTATTTGATCACCATTAAAATAATTCATGAAAAATGACTCATTCACGGGCGTCTAAAGTGATTTCCCCCCTTGGTCGAAAAATTATTTTTCTCATTTCAACCGTAGCCTAGGAAAAGTTTGCAGAACTGCGTTCAAACGGATTTGAATATTCCGATTTAAGGGAAATTGTCAATCAAATCTAGTAATTTGTTTATAGATATATACTAGAAATAATTACTAGACTTGATAATCAAATCTAGTAATTTGTTTATAGATATATACTAGAAATAATGACTAGACTTGATAATCAAATCTACTAATTTGTTTATGGAAATATTCAAGAAGAAGTCAACAATGTACATCGTAATCGTGTACTTTTTTCTGATGAACAAGCCACAGGGCCAACCGCACGCGATCAAAGACCGAAACGGAAGTAATGCGAGAATACCCTTTCAAATTTCCTCGCGGTTATGCACGACGTTGATTGGTGAACGAGTGCGGTGGGCCGTAAGGGGAACGGTGGTGTTGAGCCGTATTGTCGTTGGTGCGGACGTCGCACGTTGTATTTGCAACGACAACAATAAGAGACCCAGCGTCACCTCAGCGTTACCGCGTTGCGACCGAATACGACATTAATTATGATATTTAATCCTGGCGCTCCGGGCAACCTCGCGTAATAGCATCGGGCTCCATTGTTCGAAGAGTTTACGCTTCCCTTCCAGTCGCACCCGGGAACTCGGCCAGGTGCTTGGCGCAGCAACTTTTTTCTTTTCCCATTAAGGAAGTACCGTTGATTGGTAGGGAAGCGATAGAGCAAAGCTGTGCCCAGGGAACGGGAGGTGCAAGCCTGTTAAGTTGCACGGCCCCGAGTGGGTCAATTAACACGACGACTATGTTTTTCATTTTGCCAAAAATACATCCCGAAATAATTGCGGTAAGCCAAATTTATTTTCCAACTACATTCGAGTCCGTGGAAGGTTCTCTTTGAGGTACTTTTTTTCTTCTGTCACAAAGCTCAGATTACGATATCGAAATTATTGTTGGAAGATTTGAAAAATCGAAGAAATTTGAAAATTCGTTTTTTTTTTCTATTGACTTGGCCATGATTCATGGGGAGGGTGCTTCTGAAGGAGTTGGCCATGAGGGCGATGGCCAATAGAAATATTTCATAGAACCGCTCGCTAAATGTCACCTGTCACTGCTTAATTCGCTTCGCGTTAAGGGAAGGGATCTATAAGGGATCTATCATCTATATGGATAGAGTAAATTTATTGAAACCTTTTGTACATTGTTAAGTGTCATTTCAAGAACATTCCGTGAAATTTGCACGCGAAAACATCCACAAACAAGCCGGTGACAAAGCTTTTCCAAGAACGCCTTTGGAAAAACACGATTTGCGGTGTTCACTGTATCTCAGCTAGAAATTATCTGAAATCAAGTACCATTAAAATTTAGTCAAAGTATCATCAAATCCTCCCCCAACGGCCTTTGATAATTTTTTTTTTTTCATTTCTAAATTTTTGGTGGTCATGCAAAGTGAAAAGTGCTATTTTTCACGAAAAATTCCGCCATTTTGGGGGTGGATAACCCCCTCAATGTAAAAAAATCTCAAACTAACCGTTGGGGGGAGGTATTTTATATGTAGAAAGTGTGTACCAAGTTTGAAATAAATCGGTCATGTAGTTTTCAAATGGCAGTGAACACGGACTTTGGAAAAGTGGTTTCGAGAAAAACGCGTTTGAAGTTTAGAGAAGTCGGAGCTACACTGTTAGAGGAGCGGGACTAAATAGTCAATAACTTCGAGAGTTTTGCTCTGATTGACTCGAAATTTCGAGATTATATTCTTGAAATGTTTGACTATAAGAAAAGACAACAAAAAAATCGATTTTTCATTAGTGCGAACCCCTACAGTGCTCTTAAGCAGGTGTAAGTGTACGAGTCATAATTTGGCAAAAAAAAAGTAAGAAGGGGCACTCGGGGCAAGACGAATACGCGGGGTAAGATGAATTATCAACCTAGCTACTGAAGAGTGTGTGCGAGCAAAGTGCTCCCGTTGGAGTTTGGAGGGGCGGCGGGGAGGTGATCGTTTTAGTTCATTTGAGTCATCGTTTTAGTTCATTTGGGTCATCGTTTTAGTTCATTTGAGTTGCCAATGTTGATTCCAGACAGGTAGTTGAACACAATAAAAGTACTAATTATTAATATAATAAGAACGGTATGTCAGACATTGGTAAGGTTATGGCATGATTTTTTGTTAATTCGTTAACCGTCTAATGGGGCTTATCAAATTGCTGGTATTAAGAGTAATACCTTTTTATATGCGAAAGATGCCAATAATTCGTGTCGCATCATTCTCCCAACGCTATTTCATCTTACCCCGCATACGGGGAAGATGGGAAAAATAATGATTCGATTAAAAATATATATTGTATGGTAAAAATCAGAAAGACTGATTTTTTTCCTTCCGAAATTAAAAGATTAATAAATGTTGATTAGTTTTAAAGAATAATTGAAGTTGACTGACTCGTATATGTATTGTTTTATTTACACATGACCTTAGCGTCATCATCTTGCCCTAAGTTCCCCTAAAGTCCTATTTCATTGATTTGTATACTGCTACATTTTTTTGAAGAGTTCATGTTTTATATTGTGGTGATGTTATTTTGTAGAAATAATGGTTATTTTTTAATTTCTTGAATAATTCACGAGCTGCTTCGTTATAACCTCATGATTTACATGTATTGTTTTTACTTGTTTACATTTTAGATGTGGCCATCTCTTCTGAAAGATTAGGACAGTTAGCCACGTACAGTCGGTGTATGACGCCCAAATTGTTACTTGTGATGCATTCAAATATTAAATTTTTTCGCATCGGATTTCGACGCCTAATAAGTACAAAAGAAAAGCAGTTTCTCTGGCAGGAAACTGGATTGAAGAATCATCAAAAGCAGCCATTAGTGCTGTGAAAAATAAAGGATTGTCGGTTCGTCCGGCCGCTATAACCTACGGAATACCAAGGAAGACTTTAAGACCACGAAATACGAAAAACGATGACAAAAAAGTTTGCGGAGAAAATTATTATGAACCCTGTCTCATCGAAGACTGGCTTCAGTGTATAGTGTGCCAACTTTGGGGACACGAATATTGCACGGAAATTATGATGTGCGTTCTATACGTGGCAAGAAGAAACAAAAAAAATTAAGAATCAAAACATAAAACCCAAGAGTAAACCAAAAGTAGAATCAAGTACTGGCAATCTCTTCTCTACTCCTATGGCCATTGCACTAGGATACTCGGGGAGAGATGGCCAATCGTGATTTTTAAAAATACTAATTTTAAGGTTGGTCCCATAAAACTTTGTTTTATTTTTGTAAATAATCTTGAAATCAATCGTTCAAAGTGTAATGACAAATAGACAAGGGCAAAGAAACGTCTGTACTTTTATGTACAGACGAACTTACCCTAATGTTATTTCGATCAACTGGTGCTGGAGTATTGTTGACCAAGCGTGTGAAAAACGTTCAAAAAAGCTGCGAAAAAAATAAAAATTAAGTATCACTCAACTACGCTGCACGCTACGACAGACTTGAAGAAAAATCGTTAAATCGCCTCTAGCCTAAGAGTCCATTAACCAAAGTCCGTGCCACCTGACCACCGTATCGCCGAAACACATTGGAGATAAAGGTAAAAATGATTGTGTTATCACAAACATTACGTACAAGCTCTCTTCGTGGGCTCTCGGACGAAATGAGAAAGTGAAGAATCCGAGGGAGTTGGCTCCACCGTCAGTGACACTAACGAGGCTCCATTACAATGATAAATTATTCCACCGGTAGAAATAAATCTCTCGTTTGGAGTTCATTTTCCGTTATTTTTTTTTAATACGCCACAAGCGTAAAGCACATCAACGTGACTACGTAACCCACGAAAAACCCATATAGCGCAGGATATCTGCAAGAAATTGTATTATTTCTCGCATTTGCTCACGAAACATTGCGACAGATAACGGCGCCGCGACTTACCAGCCAGCACTCGTATTCCGGGTACATTCGTTTTCCGGAAGCCTTCCACGGCACATGGAGAATACTGCAAGAACCGAGTTACAGTAGGAAGTAAGAATGAGACAGATCGAGAGAGAAAGAGGTCCAGAAAGAGCGAGAAGAGAGGGTGAGACGAAAACGACTTACGGAACATCGATTAAGAAGTCATTTCAAAGGATTTAGAAGGAGGTACGTGCGATAATAGCTGGCACACGCGGGAGAGGATTCGCTCGTGAACAACTCACTTTTTCCGATTTTACGTCATTCGGTGGAACACTACGCGCGGTGGCGTTGCAAGAGAGAGAGAGAGAGAGAGAGAGAGAGAGAGAAGAAACCTATACAGGGTGTCCCGGAACTGATGGTAGTCCCTATAATGGGGGGTTGGGGGTGAAATTCTGAATCGATTGATATAAGCATGTATGGGTCTCAGATCAACCCCTGAATTGCTATTAATTTTTGAAGGCGGGCCAATCACGTGCGCCCGATGAGCCACCGTACGGCGGGAGCACCGCACCTACCGACACCGCACACGCGCCTAACGCTCACTGCCGTACGCTGGCTCACGGGCGCACCTGATTGGTCCGCCTTCAAAAATTAATAACAATTCAGGGGTTGATCCGAGACCCATACATGCTTATATCAATCGACTCAGAATTTCACCCCCAACCCCCCATTTCAGGAACTACCATCAGTTCTGGTACACCCTGTACACTCTCGAAACTACCCTAAAACTGGCAATGTATACGGACTTCTGCATCCAATCGCAAGCCGGAATGTCTGCAATTCTCGAGCTTTACTATGAGCTCCGGATATAGATACTGCGGGAGCTTATTATTTCGTTTTACACACATCCACGTTGCACTTTGCGGAAACGATATCTTATACGGTTCACTGCAATGGAATCGTATGAAAGGACGTTATACGTGTCGCGCAGCATATACCGCTGAAAATCTAGATAGGTACGAGCAATCTTGTGAAACGTTACTGCACCCCGTGTGCATTGTGTATTCGGGGAAAACTCCGCCGGCGCTTACCACCGTAGTCCACGAGAGGAGGAAGGAAAAAACGGAATTCACCCCTGGATGTTCTGGTTATCGTGGAAATAAACGACAACCGCAGCAAATGCTCTGCCAGGCGTCACGGTCACCGTTGTACATACGGATGCATAGATATACACATGCGGGGGAGGTTTTACGCCGCGGGAGTAAGTGAAGATAAATCCTCGTATTCTCTCTTCTTTTCTTTCCCTCGTTTTCTACTTCGCCTCTCTTCCTCTCGTTGCCATTCCGTTTTCTCATTCCAGCGTGATTGCTCGCGTTAAAGACTCCGGAGGTAAACGCATGAGGCGTTTTATCCTATTTCGCCCGGTTGGGGGAAAAAAAAAGCGCGCGCACGAAGAAAAAAATGTACCCTGGAAGCGCGCACGTTGCTTGCGAAGACTCGTTGCGATTGTATTTAGCCGCAATAATTCGGGGTTTTATATTACTCTTCTACGAGCACTTGGGCATTTCGGAGGTCTTGGACTTTGATGAAGTAAAAGTAAAAGACCTCCAAACATATTCGTTTTCTACGAGCACTTGGGCATTTTGAGGTTCTTGGACTTTGATGAAGTAAAAGTAAAAGACCTCCGAACATATTAGTTTTCGACGAGCACTTGGGCACTTTGGAGGTCTTGGACTTTAATGAAGCAACAATTTGCGGATCAAGGATGGACAAACTTTAAGGGATCATCACAGTGCGACCTGTCGAAAAATAGCTGATTTTCGCGATTTTTTTCCGACGGTTAATGTACGCTAATCAGTCCGATTTTTTTAATGTTAAATCAAAGCACTAATGAAGAACAAAAAATAATTTTTTGAAGGTTTATTTTTATTGATTTTTACATTTTTTTAATGGTTGAAAATATCTTTGTAAAAAGGAGTCCTCACGGTGTACGCGGTTGTGGCCGTAAATATTATCTTATATTAAACAAAATTTGTGAAAAGATTATTAATCAGTATGAAAGCCGCCATCTTGCTATGGAGGTTTTTTTTAATAAAAATTGACAGAATGGCGGCAGTTTGAAAAAAAGTCTCGAATTTTGCCTATTTTTTCGACAGTTATTCGTTTAAAAACAAATGAAAATAAAAAAAATTCCACAGCAAGATAAAAAATGGCGTGAAGAATGTGGGGTCAAAGTTTGACACGGATAGCTTGAAAACTCTTCTTTTGAGAGTGTACCCCGTTTTGAAAAACGACGTTTCGAGAAAAAGGCGTCCGTCTCACGCAACTGGTCGAATCCCTTTTTCTGAGAAAGGCTGCAGCAACCGGAGTAATTCCAATTTCGCCCCATAAATTGAACATCATGTTTATAACCGTCTACACTATCGGATAATACAAAAAAATCAATTTTTTTGCAAATCTTACACTGTGATGATCCCTTAATATAGAAAGGAAATATGCTCTTCTGGTGATAAGAAGAGTCCAGAAGAGCCACGGAAAGTAAAAGTTCGCGTGCAAGTCTTCGACAGTTTGCGATAAAGACTGCATATTCACATATGCGGAAGGGCGATTTTAAAGACATTCGATTGCAAGGACCACCCTAGTAGCGAATCGTTCACCTACTCAATATCACGTAAATTCCAATGTCTTCAAAATCACCTTTGGATGAATGTGGTATGATGAAATTTGCATAGGTGGAACGCAATGAAATTATTTCTTTCAAAAGCCCAATTTCTTTTGCCCAATTTAAGGGTACATGTATTTTTCGGGCGTTTTGTTTCTCACTAGAATTCTTACTAGAAAACTGAGACCTAGAATTAAAGAAGAATGTCACATAAGAACAAATTATTGTTTGCAATTATAATTTTTTACATTGAAAGAGCATGGTTTTAAGTTTCTTTTACAATTTTTGTATTAAATAATATTTTCAAATGTAGTAGATACAATGGTGTATCTGCTCGGAAGAAAAATCATTCGAGATAAAAAAATCAAACGCATTTACTTTTTCCATGAAATTACCTAATACTTGGACGAAGGATTTAATAAAATATTGATTTTCACAAAATGCCTCCACATGACAAATGCCCTCCACAGAGAAGGTATCGATTTTCGGTAAAAAAAAACGCTCTACCATAGTTTTAAAAAAAACTTTGCATCGCTAAAAAAATTCCTTCCTTCAGGCACTGCTCTCTGATACGTAAAAGAAGCTTGCAAAATTTGAAGTTGATCGGTGCAGTGATTTTTGAGATACCGTCGTCTCGAAAAAGTCATTTTGAGGAAAAAGCGTTTACAGTTCGTAGTTCGCGAACTTTTGAAACTTTTCGAGAATCCATCGAAAACCAAAAACGCATATTTTCAAAAATTCCATCTAGATATAATCCGTCCAATTAATTCCGAGTACCGTCATCGGTACGAAATGAGCGATTCTTTTGTCAAATATTAGGTGTACAACTTAGTTCGGTCCGTTTTCAAAAGCAGGCTCTAGGTGCTACAAATGGTTGACGGCAACAGCTGATTTTTGCTGTATCGTGAAGTATCAACATCTCTCAACCAAATATCGTTTACAGACCTCTGAGTTTTGTCTAATTTTTCTAATTTTCTAATGAATTTTCTAATAGAGTCTAATTTTTACTGCGGTGAAAATGTCGAATTTCGTCCCAAAGAAGCACCATTTGCGGGAAGTGTTGATTTTCTGTTTCAATTGGAAGAAAAGTGCAGCTGAAGTTCACCGAATGCTTGTGGAAGTTTATGGTGTACAGCTACAGGCAACAATTGATCCGTTTAAAGCGACCTATAGCCCAAAAACGTCCAGAATATGCGACCAGACACGAGTCCATAATCTTTCAACATGACAACGCTCGGCCTCACGTTGCTATTGTGGTTAAAAACTATTTGGAAAGTAGCGAGTGGGAAATTCTGGCTCACTCGCCTTACAGCCCAGACCTTGCCCCTTCCGACTACCATTCGTTTCCATCGATGCAGAACGCATTGACTGGAATACGCTTCACGTCACAACAGGGTATCAAAAATTGGCTCGATTCATTCTTGGCTTCAAAAGATGAACGCTTCTTCCGCGACGGAATTCATAAATTACCAGAAAGATGGGGAAAAGTAGTGGCTAGCGATGGACAATATTTTGATTAATGCACTAATTCATTTTATCATTCAAATGAGTGCGTGTTTTAAGCAAAAAAAACGGACCGAATTAAGCTGTACACCCAATATTTCCGACCGTCCTCAAAACAAGCAGATGCGCCGATAGCCAAGGTGCACACAACGGGTTGGAAATGCGCTTTCCGCGAACACACATGCACATGGGCTCACACCCACGCATGGATGCAGATGTATCTTTATTTGTATAGTCGCAGAGAAAAGCAGCCACAGCGAGGCGCGCACATCCCCGCAGTTGTAATGAATAATTTCGCAAGCACTCGAGGAGGAATCAACGTCACTTGCCGCGAACGAAAAGCAGTCCCTTCTTTCTCAGGGGTGCTTTACCTCTCGCGTAGGAAGTTGGGGCGTGTGCCGAGGCGAGGAGCGATGACAGCGGGCACAAGGAAAACCAGGATAGCAAAGAGAGGCGAGAAACTCACCTCCGCCCATCAGCGCCAGCATCCTTCTCGCGAATTCCCCGCTCTATACCTTTCATCCCTCGAGCGCCTCTAATTTAAATTACGCGAAATTTGTCTTACTCCCAACGGAGTTCGCACCCACCTTCTGACTTCCACGCTTATTCTCTCATCTTACGCCCTGCTCCTAGGGCTGCTTTGGTGCTTCGCATCCTTCCTCTGAACAAAAAAAGTCTTCCACTTCACACCAGCGGGGGGTGTATTATTCTTCAGCCTCGCGGACCTTTCTTCTTCTCGGCTCGCTTTCTCTCGGCCAAGCCTCTCGCTCTCCCTTCCTCCCCTCACTCCTGCTCTCCCTTAATTTCTAATTTCGTCGAGCCCGAATGCCACCGGATTTCAGGGATTCGCACATAGAGGGGCGAGCGAAAGGGGTACAAAAGTTATATCGAAATTGCACGCAGAAGTCAAGAAAAATCGCTTCCGAGACGCAGTCGATTTTTTTGGCCAGCCATTTTGGTGCATAAAGGGTTTGGTGGGTGATCTTCAAGGTCTGGCGACGATGGTGGAGCTTTGACGCGTTTTGATGAGGAATAAATGCTCGCGAGGTCGCCGGAGTAATGAGGTAGAGGGCGAGACAAGAAGAGTGGAGAAAAAAAACTTGATATACATATTCATCTCCGAATAGGTGGAACACTTACTCTCACCCTCGACTGGAACGGTATTTTGTACGCGCCCGGTATGGGCCGTGAGAGGGCGCTCACATACCGTAAAGAAGAAGGGTGCTAGAAATGAATGGTGCGCGGGGGTGGAAGAAAGATGGAGCACTTTTACGCAATGAGAGAGAGAGAGAGAGGGAGAGAGAGAGAGGGACAGGGAGGGAGAGAGAGGAAGAGAGAGTGAACGAGAACTTACCCCAACGTTACTGTGCCGTGATGGTGGTAGTTCGTGCCACTTCTATACCGAGGTCGCGACCACAATCTCTATAATGGACTCGCTAAAGTGTCCCTGGAATCAAGATTCGTATACGTAAAGCTTCGGGGCAAATTCGAATAAACATACCCAAGGCATCTTCTCGCTTTTCTCGGCAGCTTTTCGGTGAATGCGAACCGAGGGACGTAAAAAAAAAACTTTTCCAAACATAATCTGCGCAGAAAGATTTGACCTATGAAGTTTGCTCCAGATATTGCATGAAATCACCATGCGGATACGTCACAACAATGCACCGCTGACGGAAAATTACTTCTCTCCGCCGATACTACTTCGGGGAGTTTGTTAAAATAACCTTTTTGGAATATTTTTTTTTAACGCGTTACCCCCACTTGTAGCGCAAAAAAGGCCTGTTTCATGAATATTTTTAAAGAAAACTACAAAACTTTTTCAATCGATCAATATACCATCTTAAAGAACACATCTTGAAGAACTTTCAGTAATTCTTTTATTGAAAAATATTACATTGTTGAGTGGCAAATGGCCGTCGATGAAATAATGTTTTATATACACGGTTTGTGGTGACCAACATTGCGGCGAAGTGGGTCATCTGAAAAAAAAATGCGGATGGATTTAGTCAAATATAAGTATAAACTAGTCTTTAATCGAAGGATTTTAAAAAATATTCATTTTTTACAAAATGGCGGACAGTCAAAGTTAATGGTTCGATTTTAACGAAAAAAAACGGCCGTTTTTTGGCCATAAAACGGCCATTTTTTTCGAAAAAAAAATCGAACGTTTGAAGACTACATTTTTATGTATTAAATAAGCCTACATAATTTCAAAAAGATCGGTTCATTAGTGTTCGAGTAATCTTGGTCACCGACTTCAGAAATGCCATTTTGAGAAAAACGCGTTTAAAGTTTCAATTTCAGTTTACACGAAGAAAATATTTTTTTTTGTAAACTTACATAGAGTCATCTATTCCGGGCCCGTTTTTATAAATTCCAGTCTATTATATGAACGTTGTGAATGCCAGGCATACGACCTTTTTCATCGAACAATGCATTGAAGGTCGGAGGGAGGGTCGAGCGCGCCAGACGGCAGACTAGCCGGTCGTTTACACAACGGATTCTTCTCTTTCAACGCTCATATCTCAGTCAATTTTGTTCGGATCGACTTGAAATTTTCAGGACATATTCTCAGATACTTATACTTCAAAAAATGCAATAAAAAAAATCGATTTTTTCAAAATCGCAAGTGGGGGTAACCCCTTAAATACTCGAAAAGCTAGAAAAATACGACTTGGAGGGTTTGTTCTACATGAGTTCACGTATATAAAAAGAAACTTATTTGCGAACAAAATTAAAATGGCGGCTCAGTCGTAGCTACCCCAAGAGCGTTTATTTTGGCGCTCTGCAGGAGAACGCAAAACTTCCAAGGGTCAGCACTTACAAGGAAAGGTAGCGAAGTCCATCTCTTCGATTTCGATGAAATTTAGCACGCTTGTAAAATGGGTAAAAATAGGCGACAGCTATTTTTTTATATCTGCGGAACCCGATTTTCTAGGGTTGAAACGCACCCTCGAAAATTGGGGTGTTTTTCGTTTTTCGTCGATAACGTTTTAACGGTACGAGATATGAAAAAAATTCAAATTGCAGCAATGTTTTTTTTTCGTGTACTATACATTAGAGATGAGAACGTTAACGTTATCGACGAAAAACGAGAGACACCCCTATTTTCGAGGGTGCGTTTCATCCCTTAAAAATTGGGTTTCGCAGATACAAAAAAATACGTGTCGCCTATTTTTACCCATTCTACCAGCATGCCAAAATTCATAGAAATTGGAGAGATTAACCTCGCAACCTTTCCCTGTTAGAACAAAAAAAATCTTCATCTACTTCATCTGGTGTAGCTAGAGGAGAACACGCGATTATTAAAAGATATGGCTCTTTCGCAAAATAGCATCATGTTGGATACATTTTTTGTTCGCAACAAAATCGGCCTTACATTGTTTATAAAAACGAGTATTTTAAATTAATCGTAAAAATCGCGTGTACTTCTTTAGAGTATTTATTTAAGAAGCTACGGTTCAAATTCCAAGTCAATCGGATAAACCCCGCTGGAATTATGCTTCCTCCAAATTTCAAAATCGCGGTTTTGAGAAAAATTCGTTTACAGTTTCAAAACGGAATTAGGAGCTATCGCCCGCGAAACAGAATTGAAGCCCTCAGTTGAATTTTGCGTGTACCCACCGAGGCATTATGATAGTAGGTCTTCAGTTGATAGCTCGTTGTACATGTTTGTCCAACAGATGAACTGAACGACTCTAAATTGCTACTTTGACCGTCAAGGCTGTTCCGTGCATTTCGGAGCTTCAGAAATGAGCTCTGAACATATTTTTTACTTTTTTTCGCGTATGAATCCTGTATATCAGTATTGTGATGTTTATACGTCATTTAAGGGGTCTCCTCACTCTTCATGAATTTTTTTGATTGACTTATATTATAGATATTGATTTAAAAGTTTTTACACTTTATAAATACACTTTCGAAATATATTTCAAGAAATTTGTTTATATATTTATGTAACCCAAACAAACTTCAAACGCGTTTTTTTACAACCATAGGTATAGCGGAAATTAAGAATTTTTTTAAATGTTGATATATACTTTTTTTGCCAAAACGGTGAAAAAAAACTTTTTTTTGTTTTGTCGAAAAATGTCCGCCATTTTGATTTTTTTGCATATATCAAAAATCGTATGATATGCGCCATGGCCATTAACATACCGAATCTAAAACCGCTTGATTTATTTGTTTCGGATGATCCGTCTCCGAGATTTCATCAACAGCGCAGACCTACCATTTTTTCAGGACTTTTTTAACATTTTCGTCTATAAATAATGACTTAAATAAATCATGTTTTTTTAAATCGATTTCGAAAGTGTATTTATTAAGTGTAACAACTTTTATATCAATATCTATAATATAAACCCATAAAAAAATTACGAAAATAGCCTTTTTTAGCGTCTAAAGTGAGAAGACTCCTCAAGCGAAAAAAAGATCATAATTTTTTCTACTCAGATGTAACGCCTTGATATTTTATATATTTTCGTAGATCGTTGAAAATATGTCGTATAAATAACACTAATAATCGTCGAGCGCGGTTCGCCCGAGCCGATTCTCGTGTCGATCTTACCGTGCGCGATACCTCGATTGGCAAAACGGCGACGTGATACGTCAAGGTGTGAGTGTGCCGCAGCACATGGGGCTTTCACCCACTGTCGGGGCCGTCGAACCGTGGTAAGATGGATGGCCCTATGATGTAAAGGCAATGTTACAATGTTTGGGACGGAACACGCGCATACACACATACACTAATATAAATGTATATTCAAGTTCTCTCTCTCTCTCTCTCTCTCTGTCTCTCTCTCTGTCTCTCTCAGTTACGAAAAAAAAAATGAGAAATTTTTTCCTAAGTGATGGATAAGTGTGCAAGCAAGTCGACGCACCTGACCACGCCACGGTACTCGTATGATCTTTTCCCGTGGTCTATGGCGCCGAACTCCGGTGAAAATTCTGTTTGATAGCTGGTTATCATAATTTGGGAGTTGATCACTCTATTCGTTTACTCGACCGCGAGGATTGAAAACTCTGGCGAATAGTATATAAATGGATCATTCTGATGGTTACTTTCTCGACGGTTGTTAACAGCGTTTGGGAACATGAAAAAAGAGGCGTTTGCGCACGCGCGTGTGTGTGTGTGTGTGTGTGTGTGTGTGTGTGTGTGTGTGTGTGTGTGAGAGAGAGAGAGAGAGAGAGAGAGAGAGAGAGAAAGATAGGGACCGCGTCCTTATCCAGGAATATACATATAGGTACATCCTGCCACGTACTAGGCAAGTATGGATGATGGATGTTACCCAGGCATTATTGCACGCATCGATATCTCCAATATATTGCCCTCAACGATGTGTTGCCTCCCTCGACTATGATGAATAGATCGATTGACTTGATAATATTGAATCTCGAGACATCGATCGATAGATTCAAACTTAACTCTATTCGATGGGGTTGAAGTTTGCATCGTTGGAATGCAACGAAAATTCTTTTCAATTTCTTATTTTCATTATTATCCGAAATCATACGTTGCAAATTTGTTGTAGATCGTTAAATAAGAATCCTAAAAAAAGTTCACGTCATTTTAGTAGCTCAAATTTGCTAAAAGAAATTAATAAAAATTTTAAAAAACATCATTTTCGCAGACTTCATGTCTGCAAAGAAAAATCTGGCACTATTAACATCTCTCGATGGCTTGAATTTCTTTGCAGACATCATAGGGTCTGGGACTATTAACATCCCTTGATGTCTTCAATTTCTTTGCAGACATCATTGGGTCTGGGAAAATTGACATCCCTTGATGTCTTGAATTTCTTTGCAGACATCATTGGGTCTGGGACTATTGACATCAAGGGATGTCAATAGTCCCTTGATGTCAATAGTCCGTTGATGTTAATAGTCCCTTGATGTCAATAGTCCGTTGATGTTAATAGTCCCTTGATGTTAATAGTCCGTTGATGTTAATAGTCCCTTGATGTTAATAGTCCCTTGATGTCAATAGTCCCTTGATGTCAATAGCCCCTTGATGTCAATAGCCCCTTGATGTTAATAGTCCCTTGATGTCAGTAGTCCCTTAAAGTCAATAGTCTCTTGATGCACTCGACGAGTTATTTTTTTACGCGACATCGATGTTCGTTCGTATATTTACATTGATTTTGATATTCTTAAACAATTCACCAAATGCCGAGCAAATTCAAACAATATAATTTCGTTCTTGGATGTTCATATGAGACAAAGAGGCGGTGAGAGCCAGGGCGATTCCTTTTTCCACACGGGAAACTGACGAAATGGCGAAAATGTATACGTTGAAACATTTCGTTAGTACGGAAGCGTGTCCCGTAAGCGTTTGGCAAGGGATGCCAACGTGGCGAGAGAAAGACTTACCCTTCGACTGCACGGTCATTAATCACTCGACTTTTCTCGCCAGCGTTCGTATACGAGGGAGATCGACCTCTATCGACGCCATCCTCACTCCTATACCACCAACATCTCAAATTCCAGCTTGGTTGCCCCTCTGTGGGCTGCACATTGTGCACTGTCGTCTGTGAACACTGACACAACGGTCTTTGAATATGTGTGTCGACGTGTACGTGTGGGCACATGTATGTGTGCATATATACCTCAGGATCCCAAGAGGAAAACAAATTTACAATCTATTTAAAAGGCTTCCAATCGACTGCGATTCCCTGCTGAGAGTTCCTCATTCCCACCGGTGTACGTAACACATTTGGAAATCGTAGAGTTCTTTCTTTGTGGAAAATCGTCTTGGCAGCGATGGGCGAAATGGTGAAAACGTCACTAAATGTCTGAACACTCGTGAATTCATAGGGTGACTGGGGAATAATAATCATATTCGTTACGAAGGAAGTACAATGATGCAAAATTGATGAGATTGATCTTAGGAAGTACAATGATGCAAAATTGATGAGATGAGATCTTATGTAAATTGTGAAAGTGAATGAAAATCGTTCACTATCCAAATGCATATGCTGCATACTGCATTGTTAATCACATTCGCGACGCCTTTATCAAGAGAAGTTACAGGAATAATAATATGTAAGAATTTAATCTGCATTTTTTTTTTAATTCATTCAATCACATGCTTCTTGTCGTGAAAGAACCGTTTGATTAAGGCGGGAGCCTGAATGAGTAGGTCCAACAAAGGGTTTTTTCGGCACTTTTTTTAGAAGGGCAAAAAACGGGTGACCCCAGTAAACATTGAGGTATCTTTTCACGTATATTTGAAACATATAAAAAAAAGGTTAACATGAAACAATAAATTACTGCAAATTTATCAGCCTATTCCATGTGTGTCTTGTCACTGCAGTCCCCAACCGGCGAGAAAGATCGCCGAAAAGCTCGGAATTCTTGACTGAAACAAAAAAACCAATAAAATGTTCCATTGTCATATATTTTTATTCTGGGTGAATTGAGAAAAAGCTGAAAAAATCGTGCACTTTTAAGTTTTCTCGGGTTTGAAAATCAAATGTGTTTTAAAAAAACACTTTAACGTGCTATGAAAATGATTTAAAAAGACTTTTTCAACGACTTTTTAAATTCACTTGGAAGTGATTTTCATACTGAAAAAGAACTTCGGTTTGATTCAATAGGTCGTTAAGTTGTTTTGCCGTCACGCCCGCCAATTTGGAAAAATCGTGAAAATAAAAAGTGGAGAAAACGTGCTCCAAATTTTACAATAGGAGGAGATATCAATATCAATGTCAAGCGCTTCTCTTCTTTTGACCTTGTATCTTCGAAAATATTTACAATTGGCCTCTGTAACTCTGCAAATATATTCTTGGATAGTTTATCTGTCGATATAAGCAGCAAAAAAAACGATTTTTCGGACCGTCTAATTTAGGCTCCGGCCTTAATTGATTATTGATTTTTTTTTCCATTCGAATAATACTTGACACCATTATTCGTTCATTATCGCGTTCAGGAGATTCACGATTACGAGCTCGGAGGTACGTGATGTCGTTCGCGGATGGTGAGTTTATCGCTGGCGACGTACACCGCAAGATACTTCGACGAGATCATCTCGTATAAAATCTCATGCGAGCTAAGCTGCTCGGTAAAACCGTAAACGAATGTCCGTGCACACTTGCGACGATCGTGATACCCGTTTTTTTTTGTTTTAGTACTCACTAACACGGAACATGACTCGGGTGTTCGCCTTCGATTTTGTTGAAACTTGTGTATATGGTAGAGCATTAAAAACTATTAGGTACGTATTTTTTTTTATCGGCGGGAAACCGATTTTACGGGGTGATACCACTTCTTACGGTGACCCGTGTCAAGGGGAAATTTTGCAGTTTTACTTGCAAGCAGATCCTCGATTTCGGTGAAATAAAAATGAAAAATATTGTAATGCAAAACGAAGAGAAATCCACTATGGGTACGTTGAAAAAATAATAAGAAGAATTGAGCAATGAATCACCCCTTTATTTTTATTTTTCCCACCGCGTGTTTAAAATTTGGTTTTAAATATTTAAATATTTGGTTCTAATCCGCATTACAATGAAAAAAACGGGTAAACCACTTCGTCCTTGGTTCCTTTTGGTAGTTGTTTTTTCTGTATTGTGAATATGTCTGCCGATACGAAGTATTTCTAAAAATCTCGAACTCATGTTCAGAGTATGCAAACATCGCGGAAAACGATTATCCGGCTTTGAAATTCGGCGAAAAATCGGAAAAATAATCGTAGCCTGACGAATCAAACGGCAGATTTTGGAGCGCATGATTGCCAAAAGGTTGGGTTTTTAAATATTTTTTATAAGTCGCTATCGATGTATTTTCAGCCCCTAAACATGAATTTGGCATGAATTTTCCTTAAAACTCTCAATGTTTATTAAAACCATTGGATGTGTATGGAAACACGTTTTTGCGTTCAACCAACGTATTTTCGAGCTTTTGACAAGAACTCCTTGTTATTTGTAACCGCTGGAAAATTTCCCATCGGATAGACCATTGAAATGGTGTAAAGGTCGAAAGAAAAACAGACATTTTTTCAAAACCGATAAAGTTCTGAAATTTTAAACAGCCGCAGCAGCGGTCTTATTTACTTCGCAGAAGCTTATTGGAGCGTTTCCCTCGGGGATTGATTCATCCAGATATCTCGATTAATTTTCCCGGAAAGTGCACTTGAAAAAAGGTCCACAAAGAGGCAAAGGGTTATGGAAAAATTCGCGAAAATCGACAATCCGACTTTGAAATTTTGCTAAAAATCGAAAGACAATCGAAGTTCGATGAATCAAACGTCATTTTTAAAAGGATACGATTATGGAAAGAATGAAAGTAAAGCGAAGTTTCAAATCGCAGCAGAAAAAAGTGATAGGCAATTCAGCGCAGTTACCTAAATGGGGAATGGCGGGTTTTTAAATGTTTGTTTATGATTTCCCATCATTTTTATGATTCCATATCGATTAATTTTTATCCACTGAATACAAATTCACCATTAATTTTACCCAAAACCCTCAATATTCATTCAAAATCGTCGACAATGTATCAATGGTTGTTTACCCCCTTAAGCTTGCTATTTGGTAGAAATTCAAAAATACGTGGACGTCGATTATGTCCCTCCTCCAAAGTGTTACCCGTTGCACTCAATTTAATACACTCCTTTTAAAAATGGAGTGAGAGAACAAAAACTAAAGGCTTCGTTCATCCCTTAATTTTTGTTCTTTCCAATGGACCATAACGGATCTGTGATCGTTTTGCATTAGAAAAATGTTCGTTCTAGTTCTGCTGGAATCAGTGAATTGCTTGCGGGTGAAAGTGCAGAATCAGCCCTCCACATGCGCCACCCTAAGCGGTGGTTTAACCCGTTACAATTGTTTTCCCCCGATAAAAAAATATTTCTCTCGTAGTTTTCAATGCTCTATCATATGTATGATTTTCAACAAAATCGAAGGCGAACTCCAAAGTGATGTTTCTTGTAAATACAAGGTGTCGCACTAGCTGCAAGACCACGTTACAACCATCTTTTGGATTTGTTATTCTCACTTGACTCGCGTACCGCTAGTATAAAATGACCTTTTTTTCATCACCGTTGTAATTATAAAAATCGGGATTTTTTGGTAGAGTGATATTCTTTGCGTAAGAGAAGTGAAAAAAGCAATAAGACTATAATTTATGACGAAAAGATCGATAAACTCGGCATAATCGGGTGTTTCGAAAATGCCGGGGGAGTTTGACGTATATGACGGAGCTTAGTAAAAATTCCTGATCCTCATGACGTTCGGTTCACCTCAACCTCGTCCCCTTAACGACAAGTAGTCGTTGATGCTCTCTCTCTCTCTCTCTCTCTCTCTCTCTCTCTCTCTCTCTCTCTCGCCCTTCTTCTCTCCATGCCTCCTCCCACTTGCCGCGTGCCCTCCCGACCTCTCTTCTTACACCTTGTCGGGTACGCTAACACGCACGCGAAGAGCACTATAGATGCTTACCACTTTGCATTCAAGAGAATACTCACGTGCCCCCGGTGGACGGGAGAAAGTACGCGGGAGAAAGCGAGAGGCAGAGCGAAAGAGAATTGCACGCGGAGAATCCAAAGTATACGAGAGGGTTCTACCTCGTTCGAACCCGTGCGAAAAAAAGCCTTCATGCCTAAAACTCTTGACGAAATTGATTTTGCGAAATGACGACAGTCATTCGAGACGGATTTGAATGAGAGAATGAGAAGGAGTGGAATACAGGGAGTGAAGAAAACGAGAGAAAGGCAGACGGCGGTACGTGGCAATGTTGGAAAATTTAATCGCCTGAGGGTTGCCAGAGGAGTGGGTGAATGTGTGCTGACAGCTAGTTAGCAGGGGCGAAGAGAAGAAAGCGATAAGAAGATAATGCGACGAATGAATCGATAGAGTTGGCGTTCTCCTGGCCGGAATTCTACCAAGTCTTTTCGATATTCCTCTTCAATCTGCATCCAGATGAGACTGCTTAGCGAAGTAGATTGGGGGGTATGCAATTCGCTGGGATTGTTCAGGGAGGAGTATACGTCTCGCGAAATCACTGTATCCTCAGAAGGCTCATTCCCTGTGTCTTATGAAGCGAAGACTCGCGAATGGAAAATAATCTGATGTGCTTAAGGTGGGATATACATTTACAACGATCAAAAAATAGATTTCTGTTTTTTTTTTCTTTAAACGAAAGCGAAATTCAAAAAAACTTCAACGTTACAGCCCGTCAACGCTGTGCCTCACCGCTCGGATTCGGAGCGGGCGTGAACTTCAAACCGTGTTTTTGGCGAAACGAAATTGGCGTGCGGAATTACTCAAAAACTATTAAGCCGATTGAGTTTAAACTTGGTAGAAATATTGATAATATTGGTACCTTCTACTTGACGAGAATTGTTTTTGAAAAATTGGCAAAAAATCTACTTTTTTCATCCACATTTTACCGAAATGCTGCGTGAAATGTTGATTTTTTTGCAAACCCGTGCCATCTTCTTAAATTTGCATTTTCTTTATTTCAATTTCCGTCACATAGAAACTATACATGTTCTAACTGGAAAAATGTTTGAACTTTTTTGCAAATCAAAGTCTACGGGAAGCTAGACTGCACGCCGATTCGCAACTCCCGCGGCGACCTTGCTGTAACACTCTGCCACAGTTCCGTCATTTTGATGACGAATTTATTTAAAAAAATTGTTTTGTATACTTAAATATACTATTAAAGTATACCTAAAGTTTGATAATTGTAGAATCATTATTTGTTAGTGTAAAAAATGCGTCAATATTGATTATTTTGTTTCTGTCTAAATGGATATCCCGCCTTAACAGGACGAAGCGAGTTACGCTGCTAAAGTGCCTTCGCCGATTACCATTTTTTGCGAAACTGCCAGTTAATTCAGCAGCAATTTGGAAATTCCGGCCTTCGGATGTCCAGTAGTAAAAATATTCAGTTGTTTATCAATACGTGTGGTCAAACTGTGATCAAATCGCATTTTATTGGAGGATCAATTAAGGGGCCAGTCTAGGCCGCAAAGGCTATTTTCGCGATTTTTTAAAAATGATTTTATAAAAGTTGTTGGGCTTGATAAATAAAATCTTGAAATGCATTTAAAAAAATGTAATTAATTTTTATCTATTTTGAGTACAAAAACTATAGTTTAACGTAATGCCTCAAAAATAGGTGGGTTAGGTAGCTCCATCACAACTCGGCAACGGCTTGTCTGAAATAAAAAAATCGAAGTTCATTAGATTCAGTATGACACCAGCTACAAAATGACCCTCGGATATAAAGTTTTATAAAAAAATTAAAAAAATGGCAGATGAAAAACGAAAAACCGTTTTAAAAAACGCGTTTTTCCGCAGTTTTTCGCAAAAAAAGAGGAAAAAAACAAATTTTAAAACCATCGAGGGTATTGCGAATCATGTTTACAATATGTGGTTCAAATTTCAAGAGAATCGGTCCATTAGTTTTAGAGATACGATGCAGCTAGATTTTAAAAACGTTGTTTCGAGAAAAACGCGTTTGAAGTTTATACTATGAAAAACTCTTACCTAAACTCAATCGGCAATTCCTGCACCGTACAAAATCCCTTCTGATTGCTCATCATCGTTGATTTCTTCAAGTCTTGCTTGCTTTCGATTTTTCAAAATTTTCGAACTGGACTGGCCCCTTAACCCTTTGCACTCTTGAGGTGACTCTTGCTCACCACTTTCTATCCGCGCGAAAAAGGCTCCAAGTGCAAAGAGTTGATCAAGTGTCCAATTCTGATAGTCGTTCGCCATGTCATCTTATTCGTCATTATATAGTATCTGCAAAAATCCCATAAAATCCTCACAATGACGGCACCAGCCTCCGTACTTCCCAATCGTGGGAATGTGACCTAATACACATGATTAGGAAGTAGAGAAACGGTTCCAAATACCGAAAACAGCAACTATGCTCAAGTATTCTTATTTGTGCCACCCGCTTGATTTTACTCCGCATAGGAGGCTCGGTTGAGGCTGGGCATTCAGTGATCAAAAGATCATTTTGGAGAATTAAGTATACAGACACTCTGGTCGTGATTCGAAGGTAGAGCCAGTTTAATTTTAGAATGCGGGTGTGAAAACTCACCTATATCTCGCAATCTCTAAAGATTTTTTTCTTTATATCTCCTTCATCATTGGTGGCCTCCGCATTTTCCCCCTTTTCTTCTTCTTTCCTCTCTTCCTCGCCCTTTATTCTCCGTAGCCATCTCTCTGAGGAAGAACGTTTCTCACCATACGCACACGAAGAGCTTTTTGACTGTCGATTCTATCTTGCCCTTGCAAGGATCGAGTTTTATTACGACCAAAGGAGCCAGCTCTGGCGAGAAATCCCGCGCCTCTTGCTCTTTCACGGATCTTGAACTTTAACGGTCGTACTTTAATTAACGCTTCGGCGGATATATATCCAAATGGCGAGAGAAAAGGAGAGATAAAGAAAAATCTCCATCGGCGCTATTGGAGCGAAAGGGCTTTTCGTTTTTCTCGTGCCTGGAAATTTGAACAGTCTGTAGGTTTTTCATCCTCACCAACAAATCCACATTTTTTTTATAAAGCAGTAGACTGACTGTGCCAATTTGAAAAATTAACGGAGCTATAGAATTGAAAATGTGTAAAGCAGCGGTTCTCAAACTTTTTTGGCAACGGAACCCTTTTGAAACACTAAATATTTCACAGAATCCTAAAATAAGTATAACCTGGTTTTATGTTAATTTTTTTATAAAAATCATACAAAAATAGGTACTTTACATAACAATGAATGAATTGCACTGAAAATTGTTTCCATTTAATGGGAGGAATGAAGTTGTTTTTTTTCGGCGGAGACCTAGCAGAATCCAAAAAACCAATCATTTCCTTAAGGGGTTACCCCCACTTGCGATTTTGAAAAAATCGATTTTTTTTATTGAATTTTTTTGAAGGATAAGTCTCTGAGAATATGTCCTGAAAATTTCAAGTCGATCCGAACAAAATTGACTGAGATATGAGCGTTGAAAGAGAAGAATCCGCGTTGAAAGAGCGTTGAAAGAGAAACTTTAAACGCGTTTTTCTCAAAATGGCATTTCTGAAGTTGGTGACCAAGATTACTCGAACACTAATGAACCGATCTTCTTGAAATTTTGCAGGCTTATTTAATACATAAAAATGTAATCTTTAATCGTTCGATTTTTTTTCGAAAAAAAATGGCCGTTTTATAGCCAAAAAACGGCCGTTTTTTTTTCGTTAAAATCGAACCATTAACTTTGACTGTCCGCCATTTTGTGAAAAATGAATATTTTTTAAAATCCTTCGATTAAAGACTAGTTTATACTTATATTTGACTAAATCCATCCGCATTTTTTTTTCAGATGATCCACTTCGCCGCAATGTTGGTCACCGCAAACCGTGTATATAAAAACATTATTTCATTGACGGCCATTTGCCACTAAACAATGTAATATTTTTCAATAAAAAAATTACCGAAAGTTCTTCAAGATGTGTTCTTTAAGATGGTATATTGATCGATTAAAAAAGTTTTGTAGTTTTCTTTAAAAAAATTCATGAAAAAGGCCTTTTTTGCGCTACAAGTGGGGGTAACGCCTTAATCTATACGAATGTTATGATGTTTGGTACCATATTCGGCGAAAAAAAATATTGACAAAATGGCGGCATTATAAACTTTGATTATACATTTTTCCTTTTTTTCCATCATTCTACGAGTTATATAAATATGAAAAAAAAATGGCCGCCTTAATTCTACTATCAACGTTAGGGAACAGTCTACCTGAGCTGCCGATTGGAAAAACAGTTTCGAGAAAAACGCGTTCCAAGTTTGCTCCTTATGATTTTCATACTCGCCTAATTTGATGAGTATCGTTGAACGATTTTCACAGACGTATTCAGAAACCTTGTGGAATAATCAAATAAAACTTTTATAAAATGCTAGAATTTGAGAAAATGGTAAGTGAATTGATAGTGAATTCGCGGAACTTCAAAATTGCTCGTGAAACAATATAGAATGAAAGGAGGGTTGTATAATAATGGCCATATGATTTCCAAGTCGCTGCCTGGTTATCTGCTGGAGTTATAATGATCCGAGAGCGCAATATTCGCGACAAAGAGGATAGATTAAAACTGTAGGTACATTCGTTGAAACGAGCGAAAATGGTTTAGTCCCGAAAGGTCCGTCGAAGCAGATGGGAGTGAGCGGGAAAGAGTGGAAGTCCGAGAAAGGTGGCACGGTATTGCTCGCGAGTAATGGGCGTCTACGTCCATTAGGCGCAGGAGCCTAAATCTCGAATAAACGTGACTCGTTGAATATTCTAAGGGTCTCTCATTCCCATCATTAGCCAGCATTTGCCTAGAGAGCAGGGGGGGGGGGGTGTAGACAGGGCACACGCGCGGTATTCCCGCCTGTTAGCTACCTACGAGAGGTGTCCGCGATTCCCTCGCTTCTGTGGCTAGAAGCCTCAACAACCTTCATACATTTTCCATGAATAAAGCTCCATGGTCACCTTTCCCTCAGGGCAGTCTATTCTTGCATCGTGGACGCCATGAAATGAGAACGCGAGGCACAGAATGAAAGAAAGAGTGGGTAAGAGAGAGAGAAAGGGTAGATACACATAGAAAGGGAAAATCTGCTTGCGGTTGAGGTCTCATACAATTTTGTCCCGGTAAAATACTAATGCTGGCCGCGTCTCTTTCTTTCACGTCATAGCCAACCTGTATGTCATGCCCACACTTCAAGACCATAAATTCTCGAGTGGCTTGGCAACGGTGACTCTGGCATTCTCAAATTAATTATGTAATGACTTGGCTGGTCTGTAGAATGGAAATGGCAGCTGAAAGAAATCTTTCACCCGCGAATAATTGAGATAACGATAAAATAGTCGAACCGGCACAACTTTGTTCCAATAGCCGAATGACCAACGCACCCTTGCGCGTATACATTATCTCCACGGGGCCAAAAGAACTTTCAAATTTGGTATTGTACAAGTTCTGATAGGACGCAATATTAGCTTTCCACAGGTCGAACTTTCTCAAGCATATGCAAAGGGTTAGCCACAGCGCTTCGTTCGTGTTCACGTCTATCCCGTGTCTCAGTGGAAAAGTGCTCCACTCAATTAAACTTGGTCGAATTCAGGTCGAGGCTTGTGGAGTACAGTCAATTCGTATGTAGAGCTTTTCGTAATACTAGAGGGATAAAGTGCGAGAGGGAGGAGGCGTAGCAGAGAGAGCATTTCTCACCAGCTTCAGTTCACCAGTGTCGTTTGCTGTAGCGGTATTACGATATATACACGTGGTATACGGGACCGTCCGGTGGGGCATGTCTCATTCCTAGATTTGCCGTTGGATCGCTTTTTACGCCGGCGTGAGATGAATAATTTTCCACCTCGGTGATCTATGCCGTGTCATAGCTCGTTGCCCGTGTGTACCGGGCCGTGCACTCTATGTCCCCTCACGAAAAACTGGTGAGCTGGTAGGACACGACGGACTCGGTGCGTGATGGAGTTGACAGAAGAGGATGGGTTGAACCCGTGGGCGGGCCCGAGTGAGCTTGCAAATCGAAGGAAGATGGCGCATGGTAGGCCCGTTGCAGTTGGCTTTCATCGTGTCAACGGGAAAGAGGCAGGAGCTCGATATTCGTAATTCATCATTTGTATGCAGCTGTGCGACCAAGTCCACAGGGCTCTGCCGGCGGAGATGACGCGATGTGGAATTGCCGAATGTACGCTCTACAACGCGGCTGCTTTTCGGATGCCGTAGAACCAAGTGAACGGAAACAAATTATAGTTTAATTGGAGAACACGGTATGGGCTTGCATATTCGCTTCGATAAGTTCACCGGGCTAGAGAGATCGATGTGCGTCATCTCGAACTGCCTGCGCATCAAAACAAACGACGAACATCATCATCGTTGCGTCGAACGTCATCGATCTCCCGTAAACTGTCCACAAGGACAAACAGTTGTGCGAACGCAACGGCGGAGAGAAGGGAGCCGTGGAAGCAACATGGACGACCTCTTCGCCTGAACGATCTCTCGCCCCTCAATTTGTATGTTAATTTGCGAACGTTTGCTGGCCAGCAGTTCGCTTAATAATGTAATGTTTATTCAGCGACGATAACGCCCAGAGGAACCTCCCCTCGGGCTTGCGGCACTCCACTTGCGAACTGCTTGCCGTCTATGACTCTCGCGAGCCTCTTTTGACACACTTTTTACCAGCATACTACTTTCCTGCGATCATTTTCTTACCAACGAGACTTTCTTATTCGACAAGTCGCACAGTACGGCGATCATTTCAAAGTGGATTTCATCATTTCATCATAATAGTGGCTGCATCACGCCACAACGATTAAAACAAACCTAACATCAGAGCAATCACGAGCAAACTTTGAGGTGATACAAATGTTAATGGAGAACCTCAAAACTACTACGGCCCTTTGGGTTTATTGTCATCGCTCGACTCCCCGCTACCTAGCGGATGTCTTTCGGTTAGCCGGTAGCCAATTAGGTCACATATGCGTGAACTATGCTGAAAACTGACATGTGAAGCTTGAACCGAGTTGTTCATCGTGGTCAAGAGACATGGATAGAATATAATGAACCGCCGTTCAAACCTGAGTAGGGCAAACCCCGCTCCGAGACATCCCACTGCCTGCGCAATAAAGTGTTTTTGTTTCTTTTCCAATTCAACGACTCCTGTACATGCTCGGAGTGAGTATTCGAGGATGTAGGCGAAACAACGAGCTTCGTGGCTAACATTTCACGTTAACGGCAACTCTCAGCTCTTTCACCGCGAGTTTACACGAGAACTACTATACCGCCTGCTTGGTCAAACCCTCTTTTAGCCGGCAACCCTCTCGGTGTTACTGAAAGCAGCCATTGACCATGTGGGAGCGCGGTAGATAGCTTTGAATAGCGCGAGCGAGGAAGCGGTAGGGGCTGCAACCACGGTGATCGAGGGCTCCCGCTCGTGTTTCCAACAAACAATCCTCCGCGCTTCTGCACCTAAAGCATTCGCCAACCCAGGTCCATCTCCGCCTATTCCCAACTGTAGTCCCTCTCAAAGCTGCGCCTATATGCCCTTTTTATGTTCGAACGTAAACCCCTTCCCGGTTCGTCGGTTGGCCGCTACCTAGCAATGAACTGCTGTATCTGGCGTCCATCGTGGCGATTCCGTTAGTGCCACTGCTACAGTCGCCCTGTACCAATCTACTTCCCCCGCGGCTATCAAAGAAACAACGGCAGTATTACACACTACCGCCAAGAGCCATTGCACCCGGGCTGCCTTAACCTCGCACTCTAACCCTCTTCCACGGACTTCGATCGTGTCTTTCGTAGGGCCACTCGCCGGTAGCAGCTGTATACAGCCGTGGCTCCAGAGACGAGAGACTGCAAGGGACCACGAAAGAGAAAGAAATAGACAAGCGTGATACGTACTCGAGCGAGTAGAATTACCCGACTCCTCCGGACCCGAAGCGCTGGCAGCTCTAGTACCAGGCTTCCTTTCTGCTTGGAATCAGCCGTATATGTATATACGCGTTTATATATATATATGTATATATATATATATAGATATCTCTCTTGGCCACCTATCAGGACAACAAGCGAGAACGCGCATTGCGAGATGCGCTTCGTTCATTCGCCCTGCTACAGCAGCACCACCAGCCACATTGGACAACCCCTCCGCGATCTACAATGAGCTCATCCGTATAGGGCCTGGTCGGTCTCTTTCCCTGACGAGTTCTACTCGTCCGTTCATCCACCCCCTCCCCACCCAGCTCTCCATATCTCACCCCAGATTCTACACCTAGGCTCCACATACATGTGTCTCCAAGCCTTCTATCACCCATGCATACATAAGCGTGCACCTACACATATCAGCGAGAGGATTCTCTTCAGTCACTCCTCTGGCGGTGGACTGCGGAGCGCAGTAGTTGGTCGTTGAATACGACAAGATCACTTTTGTTCGAACGCGGCCATCCGTCAAAATCGCACCGTCGGGAACAGAGATTGTTGGGATCTAACGGAGTCCAGCTACAGAGCGTGAGTGAATCTCTCGTACAGAGAGACGCGTTGATGATTCAACTATGGCAAGAGGGTTATAGCGGAGAATGTAGGAGGACTACCGGCGCACACACTGTGTGTATCCCCGGAAGCATTCAGCACCGCCGGAAAGTGCGTGGTATATATCTCACCGTATGCCTCTGTCACATTCATAACCGATATATCCGACGCATATATTCGCTTCTGCTGTTCAATGGAATTTGTGCCAGCCTCATTATCGGTGTTACGCTGGGTGTTCAACCGAGAATCACAATTACATACCGCCAAGATATGCATCCGGCCTTTTTCTTACTCTGCTGACCCGTCCTGAGCGTCATTATGGAGAGGACTACGCATAGGAGATGGTATACCTGTGTACAGCCACTGGACCACCTATTCATTCGTTGAGGCGTTACCCCCACTTTTAGCGCAAAAAGAGGCCTTTTTCATGAATTTTTTTGAAGAAAACTACAAAACTTTTTTAATCGATCAACATACCATCTTAAAGAACACATCTTGAAGAACTTTCGGTAATTTTTTTATTGAAAAATATTACATTGTTTAGTGGCAAATGGCCGTCAATGAAATAATGTTTTTATATACACGGTTTGCGGTGACCAACATTGCGGCGAAGTGGATCATCTGAAAAAAAAATCTGGATGGATTTAGTCAAATATAAGTATAAGCTAGTCTTTAGTCGAAGGATTTTAAAAAATATTCATTTTTCACAAAATGGCGGACAGTCAAAGTTAATGGTTCGATTTTAACGAAAAAAAACGGCCGTTTTTTGGCTATAAAACGGCCATTTTTTTCGAAAAAAAAAATCGAACGATTAAAGACTACATTTTTATGTATTAAATAAGCCTGCAAAATTTCAAGAAGATCGGTTCATTAGTGTTCGAGTAATCTTGGTCACCGACTTCAGAAATGCCATTTTGAGAAAAACGCGTTTAAAGTTTCTCTTTCAACGCTCTTTCAACGCGGATTCTTCTCTTTCAACGCTCATATCTCAGTCAATTTTGTTCGGATCGACTTGAAATTTTCAGGACATATTCTCAGATACTTACACTTCAAAAAACTGCAATAAAAAAAATCGATTTTTTCAAAATCGCAAGTGGGGGTAACCCCTTAAGGGATATGCGTAACCATGGAATTTCAAAAAATCAATTCTTGGTTTATTTTATTTTCTTATTGTGTAGTCTTGACTTTGGTTTGGTTTGGAGATTTTGTAAAAATTCCCATAATTGATCGAGTTATGACGATTTTAGTGGAGCAGGTCAGAGCGGTGCGCGGTGCAGTGTATGGTTTCTAAGGGCATTATTATGACTGTGTCCAATCAGACTGTTTGATTGTTATACGGTGTAGGAATTTCAGATTGAAGGTACGAAAAACAATTGTCATTTTATCGCAAGCAAGTAGGACATACACCAAGGCACTTTTTTACAATTAAATGTTTCGCATAACAATTGGGACGAAAGAGTGCATTTCATAGATAGACATTTTAAACAAAAGGTGTTTAATTTTTTTACTAGCTCTATTAGCAACGGAGATATAAGCGACGAAAATTAATCACATCGCCTCTCACTCATGGCTTCGTCCCTTTCACGTCTTTCTCGACAAAATGTTCCTTGCTCATATCTCCATTGTTAGTGGAGCTAGCGAAAAAAATGACACATCTTTTATGCTCAATTAAAAAAGAAACATCATTTATTTGGAACTTTTTTCTACAAAATGCACTTTTTTCGTCACAATCGTCATTATAACAATTAAATTGTTTATAACGGGAAAAAACAATTCTAGAACAAAGTAAATGTCCTATTCGTATTGCCCGTACCCGAAACCGTAATGAACCACCGAAGATATTGAGTGGACCTAAACATGCATACGAAAATGGTGTACGGAAAAAGTGGATTTAGTACGTTTTCTTCTCTTACGTTTATCTCGAAAATATACTTTGCAATTTGGCGTACGTCATATTTTAAAATCTAATCGTCCGATTCACTTCAAATTTGGATTGGACATATTTTATAACATGTTCAATCAACTGACTGGATGATGCTTTCATATGTTCGTCCCTTTGTTAATGATAAACGTTTGAAGTCGTGATTTTTTGTCGAGAATCAACCTTTTGTTTAAAAACAGTGCAATTGATGCAATTCTTAAAATTCCGAAAATTTATCCGGTGAGTTTGTAGGTTTACCATTATACTAAAAGTATATTTTTCCATTTTTTACTTTAGATGAATCGACTTACCGGAATCATGTACGTGACCGAGCAGTGTGGATGCTACAACCCTGAGATTAAATAACAATGATTACGTTGTTTATATATAATTTGCAATTAAAAAAAAACGGTGACGTGTTGAGACTATGTACCATCTGTGTGCGAAAGCTCGACCTTATCATCCCAATACCTGGGACGATTTTTTTTTAAACGATCTGTTTTTTTAACTTTAAGGTTATGCATACCCCTCAATCAGAAGAATTCATGGATATATTCGTTCAATCTTCGCGACAATATCTGCAGCACGTCTAGCTGATTTTCATGCATCAAGAGTCCTAGATGGGGCATGCTTATTTCTCTTTTCCGTTATTATCGAGACAAGTTTTTCTTTTATGATTCAGCATTTTTTCCCCCCGGAGCAACTACTCTCACGTCAGGAACATATCCCCTGTACATTGGAATTTTGGGCAAACTTTTTTACCCTCATCATCCGCTTTTTCTCATATACCCTTATCAAACTCGTCTCGTCACACTCCCTCACGAACATTTTTGCTTTTTCGACGGAATTCCTCTCTACTATTCGAATTCTTGTACTCGCGTCAACTATTATCCGGATTGTCAAACCCATATCCTAATTTCGTAGAAATTTGTTTTCAGAAAAAGCCTCGGGTGATGTCTATACGGAGGATAGGAAAAAAATCGTATAGAAATATGTGATGCCGCAGAATCGTTGCATTCGAATAGAGGCAGTAATTCGTACTTCCATTCGATCACTCAGATTCAACCTCTTTTTCCGACGATTTTTGCTCCGTTGGCTCTCTCGCCGCTTCGACGCTTTCGAGAAAATGGCATTGCGACCCGCCATTCCATACATGTACACCATTTCTCGGAATTCGAATCTCTTACAGCCCCCGACTCCTCAATTCCATTTGGCCCGATTACGGGAGTTCGTACGAACCTCTAGGAAAAAAATCGGCTTTATATTTTTGCTTTCTTAGAAATATCGGAGAAAAATAAGGGTTTTTCGTGCAAGCATCTTCTATTCGATGGCGATCGGAATTTGACGAAATTGCGTCTCACGAATAAACGACAGGAGATTCACTTTGTTCCGTCATTTTGACATATCTTTTTTCCTCACATTCCATGCGAAACAAAAAAAAAACAAAAATTCCCCCATATGGTACACCCTTTTACCAGATTGTTTGCTTTTTTATATATTGTTTTGTTGTTTTATTATTCTTATTCATAAATTATTGGGACACCACTGTGACGGGTAATTTTTTTTTTTTTTTCATTTTCTCGAAGTATTCATATTCAAGAATGTGTGAAAAAGTGTTCAAGTTAAAATATTAAAAATTGACCAAAGTACGGACGATTTCATGAGAGCAGGGAGCGCAACGACTTACTTACGTATACTAAAACTTTCCAATGCGTTTTTCTCGAAACGACTTTTCTCGAACTGGTTGGTATCATAACTCTACCTTACACTGTACGATTTAAAAAAATTAAAAAAATTACCGTAATCGCAGTAGCTATCGTTGTACGTAGCCGTTTTTTTAAATTTATTATTCTTCAAGCTCCCGAATATAAACCAGAGTTTCACCAAAATTACACTTTTTTGTTGAAGATCCGCCATTTTGCGATTTTTATTTTTCGAAAAATGGCCACGCACGACGAGACTCCATTTATATATATTATAAAACTTTTTTATTTTCATTTTTCAGACCAACCATTGTCGATTTATCGATCCGGCCATTCGACCACATTTTTAAACAGGCTATCTCTATTATACCTCAATAACATCGTTAGTTTTGCTTTTTTGTAAAAAAAATGTACACGAAATGAATTTAATGTATGCTTAAAAACCTACCTTTTTGCAAATCCCAAGTAAATAACTTACAAGAAAAGGTTGCGAGGTCGATCTCTCCGATTTCGATGAAATTTTGCATGATTGTGGAATGGGTAAAAATAGGCGACAGGTATTTTTTATATCTGCGGAACCCAATTTTTAAGGGTTGAAACGCACCCTCTAAAATTGGGGGTGTTTTTCATTTTTCGTCGATAACGTTTGAACGGTACGAGATATAAAAAAAAATTCAAATTGCAACATTGTTTATTTTTTCGTGTACTATACATCGGAGATGAGAACGATAACGTTATCGACGAAAAATAAAAAACACCCCTATTTTCGAGGGTGCGTTTCATCCGTTGAAAATCGGGTTCCGCAGATATAAAAAAAATAGCTGTCGCCTATTTTTACCCATTCTACAAGCGTGCCAAATTTCATTGAAATCGGAGAGATTATCCTCGCAACCTTTCCTTGTTGGTAGTAGAGAAAAAAAAATCGGAAAAACGACTTTTTTTCCGATCCGTCACAATGTTCTCCCTTCACACACCTGTTGTGGAACAAATTTTGATGAAAGTGAACTGACATTTTTTTTTCTTGACTGTTGCAGGTGAGTCGAGGAAAATTCTCAATAAATATGGCTGTAGTACTGATTTAAAAAAAATGCGCATAATCTCACCGAATCATGATGATCTGCAAGAAGAACGACGTGGTTAATAATGTGGCCGTCTCTGCAGTGGGTGAGTCTAGTTTATCAAGTGTACTACCCTGAAATATAGCCCATGCCCACCTCCGCCTTGCCAACGTGGAACAATAACGAGATGCGGACTAATTAATTACAAAGTAAAGGGCTCGAGTCTGAGAGGCATGGGTAAAGCGATGGATCGTTTGGCACGACGCATGGACCCTCGAATCCAGTCTGTCTGTCTCCTCTGCTCCTCCCTCGCCCTTTCTTTGTATACGTCTACCCATATCTACGGAAGCAAAGAAGATCCAGGCAAGAGCACACCGCTGCTTCATCTATTATACCGGGAAGATAGAGATTTGTTTTCCTCGGCTGTACAGACGCGAGAGAATAGAATACAGTATGGGACAGGACAAGACAAGAAAGACAGAGAGAAAGAGGGCAAGAGACGAAGGGATTATGAATGAGCTACCGATTTGCGAAACAGACAGCCATTACGGAAGCTCGGACGATTTTTCTTTAAGCACAAAACCCTTTTGTACCTTAAAAAATCGTAAATAGAAGTACCACATAATGCAGTCGTTATATAATGCAAATAATGAAACGAAATCGTACAACTGTATGATAAAAATACCACGATCGTTATCGAATTACGTAAAAAGTTAAATTCTCATACCATCGATTTTCAAATGTAGGACTTCATACGTTATTTTATTTTTACGCTCTCAAGATATAATACCATTCGGAGAATATGAAAATGGAGCTTTCGTTAAAAATTGCTCGGTTTGTGCACTTTTATGACTACCCTGCAACGTTTATCTCGTGCGTCATCGATACCGCGCTGAGAAGTTTTTATTGCTGCACTAAAGGCTTCATTTCATTTCGGTCCAATTAAACATCGTGGACGTTCACCAATCCCAATACATTTATGAGGAAACAGTATTAACGCCGAGCACATTTTAAACTTTTTTCCGACGATTGACGCCTGACACAATATTGAAGCATTCGATGAGAGCACACGCTTCCAAAATCGGTAAAACGATATTTTTCCTGCCAATTGTAATGGTAATGGTAAAGTGCATAACGTGCAGCAATTGTCGTAGGGATCCAATTGGATTTCCATACTGGTCGCAACTTGTTAATACGGATCCAATGGGTCCTCTCGTTGGATCGCGATACTAGAACGTCACCTTCGTACATTGAAATCCAATGCACCAATCCAATTTGAATCCTAAAGGATTCCCGCAGTATCGAACCGAGTCCGATACGATTCTTGATGAATCCCATTGCAATTCTCTACGTTGAATTTTCTAAACAAAATGTATACATGTATCTACAAAATGGGTGGATATAAGAAAAGCATAAATCTCATCTTAAAAAATTATAGATCCCTTAAAAAAGTATATATTAAAAATCGTTTTGAATCACATAACTGAAAATCCACCGTAATTATCGTTTGTTAATTATTTTACTGCAGTTTGCGGTATGTTTCAACGCGCCGAATTTTTATTGGTGACTTTTCACACAAATACCGGTTGGGAATTGCGGATTAAAAATTCTCGAACCTCTAACGGAAGATAGCGCGGAATCCGCTTGGATTCCAATGTGGACTCCCTACGTGCGGTGTCAATGTCGAATCCCTATGGGGATGTAGAGGATCTGTGGATTTCCCAAGAAATCGCTGCACAGGATGTTAACGTGATGACAAAATCTTTTATCTCTGTTGCCGAGTGTTCCACTCAACGTGGAATATCCCGTGCATATGCTATAAAGCGTCGTATGGCGACACAATCGAAACAACCATTACGAGCTCTTTTGCCGAGCGGGGAAAGCACGAGCCACGAATAGTAGGAAGTACGATTATTAAGTGAGAGCGGCCGTAGACGATTACGCAGCCTCGACGATAATAGCCGCATGAATGGGCCTCATTAAGACTCCCGCAGTACGACAGGTCTCTCTCTCTTTCTCTCTCTCTCGCTGCCCCCCTCACCCGTCTCTCCTCCAACGTCTGTTGAACATCTTGGAAGTTTCGTATGAGCGTGAATTGGAGGTCTCGTCTCAGAGTACTTGCCCGACCTCCGGGACTCCGAAATATTCGACGACGCTGGTGATGTTAAACTCGAATGGCGTTTTCTCGCGGCGCCACAGTAGTCTCCGCCCGTTAAGAGTCAGGCGAGACACGAGAGAAGTTTCCTCCCCGTCGCGTTGCCGCATGCAACAAATTTGCACGTTAATGATCCAAGCACAGAGAGCAATTTTGCGGCATGCGGAATTTTTTTTACCCTACACGTGTGACGGATTTTGCCAATACTACTCACTCTGCTGCTCATAATTTCATCGACAGCTTCAAATTCTTTATTTTCATTCAGACGACGATGAATTGATTCTAAAGTAATTATACACGTATATCATCTTTAATTATAATCTTCATTGCAAATAAAATGCCACGTTACTTTGGAAAATTTAGGTTTACTGAATCTTCATATCGTACAGTCGTGCTGTATATTGGAATCGGAAAAAAATAGAAGGCTAGTTTTTTGGCAGGTGATTTGTAGGTGCCGCGGATGCTGAATCCAAGTTTCCCTAAAAATCAGGGTGTAGGGTTTTTTAGGGGATGAACGGGAATGGGGGTAGATTAATGACAGAGGACAACCCCTACGAGGTCGGCCCCGGATGACGAAATGTTCAGAAAAATCCAGGCTTTATTTTTGTCCACTGCGCGGAAATCATGGGAGTTCATTTTGGGGGCGAAAGAGTGGGGTGAAATTGTGAAAAAACAGTCTGAATTCGATAACTCTTTAGGAAAAATGCATACAATTTTTGTTTAAATAGGAACGTTGTAGCCCTTGAAACGACGCGTCGATCGAGCATTTCATCATCCCTCTCCGATGAAATCTTCACCCCCCAAAAAATAGTCGAAATATTTTTAAAAATTGTTTATCGAATAGCTCCAAAACAATCGATTTTTCGGGGATGGTTTGAATGCCCAAAATGTAGAGAATAACGTTCACGATATTTTTGTTTCTATAGACCACCCTTGAATTTTGCTTTTTCCAACCCCTCTCGGGGGTTGAAAATTCAAATTGAAATTCTGAGAAAACTATTGTCTGAAAATAAAGCGATACGAGTTTGGCGCTGTGGACGCAAATGTAGTTGATGGTTCGAGGTACAAATTGTTCCACGGCGGCGAATTCGTGCGGTCAATAGTTTTCCCAAAATTTTATTTTTCATTTTAAACCCCTGAGAGGGTTTGAAAAAAGCACAATTCAACGGTGGACCATAGAAACGAAAATGTACAGAAAATTATTCTCTACATTTCGTACATTTAAACCATACCCGAAAAATCGATTGTTTTGAGTTATTCACTAAACAATTTTGTTTTGGTATTTCAACCAATTTTTTTGGGGGCAAAGATATTATTGGAGAGTAATGATCAAATACTCGATGGACACGTCTTGTCAGAGGCTACAACGTTCCAATTTGAACAAAAATGTACGAATGTATCCTAAAGAGTTATTTGATTAAAACTGATTATTCCAAATTTCACCCCACTTTTTCACCCCCAAAATGAACGACCACGTCTCCGGCGCTGTAGATTTAGAAACTAAAGCCTGGATTTTTGTGAACATTTTGTCTCACGGAGCCGATATCGTAGGGGTTGTAGTTTGGCACCAATCCGCCCCCGTCCCCCGTCATTGGGGGGGGGGGGGGGGGGGGGGGGGTGGAGTACGGGGTCTTTTAGCGACAGCACGACTGTACTGATAAAGAAAACAATCGAAAAAATCGTAATACAAATGGGACTTTCATATCCATCGCTCGAGAAAGTCGATAGCGTAAATAGCATTTCTATTACCCCCTCCCCCCTCTCTCTCGCTCTTGTCATCGTCACGGTTCTCCGAGCCCAAAGAGCTCACTCACGTGGGTTGGAGCTTTTTCGTTGTCTCACTCCCTGCTCTTAGTGCATTGTAACGCTTCTCCCCAAATTGGAGCGCCGTAAATTGGAGAACGTGGCATTGAACCGCATGCGCCGATTAATGAAATTCGGGGGTCTGGGGATTCAGCGACAGGGCGCCAACAGGGCTGTGTACATGTATGTGTGCCTATGCATGCACATACACACACACTTTCGTGGAGAACGAGACAGCGATAGTTTTCACCACCTTCATGTCATAAATTGGCACGCGTTGACCATGAACACGAACGGTGAACGAACATCGACTTTTCAACTTGTTTTTCGCTTCGGCGAGTAAGCTTGTCGTTCTGAAAATCCACACCTATTCTCTCGAAAGATTTACTATAACGTCGAATCAGCTCTATTGCTACGTGCCTGAAAGTAGGCGGTGCGCAAACAGCGGAGAAACAGTAGCTGGAAGTCTAGGACTATCGAAGCTTTCTCAATTTGAAACGATGCAGATGGTGTTTACATTTTCTCGATCTGTAATGCACGTTCACAAATGTAAATGACATAACGCATCATTTAGGGGCCGTCCATATATTCATCGATGTTTTACTGATTTTAACCCCCCCCCCCCATCCCCAATCATCCTATTGTTGATATCGTCATAATCCAATTATCGTTACCGCCATCCAACGACGACCAGGTCCAACAACGACCCCCCCCATTTTACAATGACGTAATTTATGGACGCCCCCATGTCGTATTTTTTTTTCGAAATGGATCGAAAGGTTTTAATAACATAATTGTTATCAACGGAAAGATCGTTTCACGTGGTAATAGCAGGTAGTGTGATACGTTGAATACCCAAGGGAAAGAGGTAAGTAGGATAGTTACACTTTATTGCTTAGGGCGTAGTCCGCGTAATAGCCGAGTCCCACCAGAGACACGCCAACACGAGAAGTGTGCAATACGCTAGTACACAGTTAATAAAGCATTCTTTGCAAGCCTACTTACTTTGTCCCAAATAGTCTTTAACATTTTTCGTTATTTATAAGTTCTCGGAGCCATGGAAATGGCAGCTCCCTAACTCGCCCATGTTGCTACAAACCTTGAATCCTCGGAGTACCATTTAATTTACAAACTTTAACATTTATATTGACATTTATATTTATACATTTGATACTTTTTATCCGCACTTTTATGTTCGTCCCAAACGTTTTACACGGAATGTCCATCTTCAACTTGAAAGAGGACCAAATTCAATGTCCACAGATAAAGAAAAATTGGGCAAGTTCAGCATAGCCACCGTTAGGAGATTTCCATCGATATAATTCGAAAAGTGTGATGATAAAGCATTTCAGGGTAAATAAGACATAGCAACCACTTTGAAATGGGAGTAGAAACAGCTGAGAGAGTCGGTAATAAAAATTGGGTGAATTCATAAAGAATGCATCACACCTAGCTCGAAGAATGCATCACCTGGACCTGAGCTGGAAGTCAAACTCCATTTTTTATCGTGCTCTTTCTCTTCTTCTCCCCTTCTCTGTCTTTCTCTGTCTTGACATGCTCCTAGAAGCGGCGCACACCTTTTTCACACCTTCATGTCTTTTTCTTTATGCCGACATGTGTGCTGTTGTTATTCACGAGTCGAGAGAGTGCGAAGGAGAATAAGAAGACGCGCACACGCGATTTCAGAGCTGCCGGTTGGTTTACACTCGCTTCACCAACATCCGCGTGGGTGTATACATACACACGTATGCACATGTACTTTGCTACCTCGCAGGATGAACTACGATATGAAACGGGTTAGCGTCCCATAAACTAGACGCGCCGGAGACGCAAAAGCAATTTAACCGTTGCCGTTGTTGAATTGATATACCCGCGGACGTATATAAAAGCGGGCGAGTGATGCGGAAGAGGCGGTGAGAGAAAGACGTGGAAAAACCCCGCGATAGTGTGGATGTGGGTGAGAGTACAAAAAACGGCGACGGGTGCTGAAGGTCATGTGCTCTGCCTTCGTCGGGGTCGCGCTTCTCAAATTATTGCGAAGCCATATCGGAGAATAAAAGAGCGAGCATGATTGAACCGTAATGACGGTACGGCCAAGATACGGCCTCGCCGTGGGAGTGTATGGAATATTTATTAAGACATGCTTGCATACCCACCCGGACAGGTTCATATCCAATACTCCCTACGTTTCGGTCCGCAATATATTACGCCGTTGCTTGAACATATTACGAAATATACAAGCGAACCTTTCGCCTATTCTCATATCCAGCCTCAAAATTATTAAATCTGGTACAGTATTATGGCGAATTTGCGAAAAATCCCAAATCATTTCGGCTTGCAACGTATGACGCCCACCAGTTGAACGGCAGCGTGAGAAAACTGGCCGACGAATCTTAGTCGTGCTTCTTCGCTGTGGAAAGTCGACCTGATTTTCCTGATATACGAAGTTGGAAGACGTCTTTGTGGGCGACATCGAGACCGTGGGTCAGGAGAGACTATGCTCCGGTCCAGTCGCGCTGCTTCGCTCTGCAAACTTCACCCACTATTCCTGATGTGTGAATTCAGGAAGACGGTGATGTACACCTGCGATGAAGCTGCCAAAAAGCGTCATACGTTACTCATCTGGTGCATACGTGATACACGTTTGAATTCAGCGTGAGCTCAGTCGCTAGAAGGACGAAGTTGGAAGACGTCTTCGTGGGCGACGTCAAGACCGTGGATCAGGAGAGACTATGCTCCCGTCTAGTCGCGCTGCTTCGCTCTGCAAACTTCACCCATTATTCCTGATGCGCGAATTCAGGAAGACGGTGATGTACACCTGCGATCAAGCTGCCAAATAGCGTCATACGTTGATCATCTGGTGCATACGTGATACACGTTTGAATTCAGCGTGAGCTCAGTCGCCAGAAGGGCGAAGTTGAAAGACGTCTTCGTGGGCGACGTCAAGACCGTGGGTCAGGACGGTGATGTACACCTGCGATCAAGCTGCTAAATAGCGTCGTACGTTGCTCATCTGGTGCATACGTGATACACGCTTGAATTCAGCGTGAGCTCAGTCGCTAGAAGGACGAAATTGAAAGACGTCTTCGTGGGCGACGTTAAGACCGTAGGTCAGGACGGTGATGCACACATGCGATCAAGCTGCTAAATAACGTCATACGTTGCTCATCTGGTGCATACGTGATACACGCTTGAATTCAGCGTGAGCTCAGTCACCAAATGGACGAAGTTGGAAGACGTCTTCGTGAGCGACGTCAAGACCGTGGGTCAGGAGAGACTATGCTCCCGTCTAGTCGTGCTGCTGCGCACTGCAAAATTCACCTACAATTCCTGATGCGTGAATTCAGGAAGACGGCGATGTACACTCGCGATCAAGCTGCTAAATAGCGCCATACGTTGCTCATCTGGTGCATACGTGATACACGCTCGAATTCAGCGTGAGCTCAGTCACCAGAAGGACGAAGTGAAAGACGTCTTCGTGGGCGACGTTCAAGACCGTGGGTGGGAAGGGACTATGCTCCCGTCTAGGCTGTAGGATAAGGATATGGAAAACAGGAATAAAATTATTAAACGAGCTGCTTCTTCCATCGGCGCTATGGCAACGACCGAGATGAGGCGCGAGGACAGCTTGGGAAAAACAAGTCAAGATATTCGCGTGTTTACCCGGGAAGCTACCCCCTGTTCCGCCTTCTCACTGCGTCCCGGTTACACTCGTGCACAAATGTATGTATATATCCCTACTTTTAAACGGAACCTTCGAGGGTTCGTTCGCTACGTTTACCACGGGGATGAGAGTCAAAAGCGTTTTCTTATCGGTCTCACAGTGCACGATGAGAAGGAGCGGGAGAGGACGAAGGGAGTCGAGTCATGGAAAAAACACTTGCCGAGCTTCCTGGTGACGGTGATACCTAACTTGTATATATACCTCGAGAGTATATGCCCGTCTCTTTTCCTTCTTTCGCTCTCTCTCTCTCTCCCTCGCTCTCGTTCTTATCGTTTCCTCTTGCACGGACAAGGGTACGGTGGGAAACCTTTGAAGATGGCAATCTTTTTTTCCGTCTCGCCTTCTCGCTCGTCATTTTATTTCTTTTTATTTAATGTAGTTTGCCATGTCTGTGAGAAGAGAGTCCTCGTAGCGATTTCCCGCCGAGCGTGGATGCGGGCTTTCCCAATTTTATTTCGCCCCGATCCCGCTGCTTCCTTTCGACGCTAAGATACTGGCTGATGGTTATTTATATCTCCTTGAAGGGAGTGCTGCTGGAAGAAATTTGTTTGTCGAGAGGTATACCAGTTGCTACCGCACGCAGAGAGGAGGAGATGAAAACAGGGAAGGAAGGCTGCTAAGCGTTTGGGAATAAGGGAAGAGCAATATATTCGCAAGATATTATTTTCATGCAAATTCAGCTTCGGTTTTGGCGATAAGTGAATTTTGCGTTTGTAAATGAAACGTAGTATCGGAGTTGATCGTGTGACAAGATTTTTATTCCGAATTGTCGACGAAAAGTCATCAAGTATCGGGTAGGACTTATTCTTTCGTGATCAGCCAAGAGACATATTTTCGCCATTCGCCTCCTCAGTATATTTCTTTCTGCGGGAAATTTCCAATCTCGTGAATCTTCTTTCCTCCATCAAGATTTCGAACTAATTAGTGGAGGATCAAATCCGCCAGTGCTCCGACCTGTGTCTCCATGGGAACATCATTCCCTCTGAGTAGGATCTACTCGTCACGCCGAATAGTGCATATATACGTATAGTGATCAGAACGAAGATTGCCTGGGGCCACGAGAAGAGAGCTACCCGGTTTCACAAAAGACACGTGTATGCATCCCATTCCCGCTTTGACGCTTCTCGCGGTCTCCCTTAAGATGCCTAATTGGTGGATTTGGTTCTTAGTGCTTGGGGGAACAGCGGATAAAGCGCTTTTTAAGTTGCTAGCCGGTTTGTCGCGGCGATCCATACGACTCCGGGGCAACCTGTAGCGCATGCACTCGACTCTCTGCCACACCCCTGAAGCGCGAATAAAGCTCTCTCGGTGGAGGATGAGCAAAACAGGAAAAGAGAGAGAGAGAGAGAGAGAGAGAGAGAGAGAGAGAGGGAGGGAGAGGGAGGCCGAGCAAGAGTGAGACAGAGGGACCAACGTTGCGAACAAGCCGCTTCAAAGTCTATTCTGTTGGTTGACTGATGAATATACACTCTGTGCTTGGGCACCGAGTGTAGACAGGAGAGTCTCGGGTGTGTCGAAAGGGGAATGAGAGAACCAAGGGTAGACAGGTTGCGGAACGGCTCTCCCCTCGAGTCTCTTCGCGGCACGCAACACTCAGCTTAATGAAAAGAGGGACTTTCCTCGAGTCTCGTACGTCGTAACAACCTCGGGTGAATCCAACCGCATCGACCATCCACCACGTCTTTTTTTTTCCACGCAGCATCGAAAGCGCGATACGGTGCATGTACGCGAGCCCTTTACGGGTAAGCAGTACGTGGAGTCTACAGTTGGAGGCCCTCGAACGAGCAATCTCACATCTAAAGCAATATGTCTCGATACATGAGCTCGCACGCAAGATAGATCAACGATGGGAAATGATCGTCGCTTGGGTCACGTGCAATGGGTGTTGTATGCTTCTGCAGATACTTCAGCTTATGTGCTTTTCCACGTCATACCCTAGGTATCCCGCATCCCCCTTAAACCCCGACGCTCTTTATCAAATAAGTAAAGAGTGAATAATTTGATTGCCCTCCACTCGTTGCTTTCCAATAGTCGTTTTTTTTCACCCGTGAACTTCAACGCCGCGGATACTTCGTACAAGACGATCGCGCGCTCGATAGCTGCGCCCATCGATCATGCATGAGCGCGTTGCACGCGTATTTCGTATGATACGCTCGATCAGCTTTGAATTTGTACAAAAATATCACGTATAACGTGCAGTCTGTCGAGTTTACGTGCCGTTGCGATTCGTATGGGAAGAACAGAGGGTGGGTGTGGGGCAGCATGCACGAGGAGAGTGCGTGTGCAGCGATCGAGAAAGCTGGGCTTGCGAGCACCCAGTAGCAACATTGATCAGTAATTACCTCACGTAGAATCACAATATAGCCATGGTTTTCGCTATATATACATATACGTTTGGGATGGAGAGCCTCGCGGATGTGTAGCTCGGATGGTATATGGACCACTTGTTGGCGTTCCGAGGTCGTGCGTCGAATCGAAAATCATTTGGAAATCCAGACTTCCTGCGGCCCGCACACGAGATACGTGGCGTTGAATGAATGTGAACACGGAATATCGTGAATACGATACTGTTATAATGAACATTGGCGCGAAATTTCTCTCATCGGAGTGATGATGAAGCGTGAGATCTGTTACGAAATGGCTGGGTCTAGGAGGGCAATTCATAGTGGCAATTCTTCAACTTGTTCAATCTTGAGTCTTACGAAGCCGTAGCTCCAACAGGAGTTCCACTAGTCTCTAAGGCATGAGCGTAGGCATTATATATATAATGCACAGGAAGTAGCAAGAAATGACGACAAGTGCACAGTTCCGGTGCTGGCCTTCCGAAGAAACGGCTTGTGGGCTTCGCGAATGCAACAGGCGGTATGAGAAACTAACTACGTACTTACGTAGGCCTACGGGAATGTTGCTTTCTCTCTCTCCCTCTCCCTGCGTCTGACTCTTTATCGCCCTGCTTCGTTCATATATACATTTCCGCGAGGCCGGGTATAGCAACTGGTGGTTGCACTGTGGCGTGTGCTTGGCACGCCGTCTCGACGCGACCACCATCACCAACGCTAACACCAACGTCGAAACCTTCACGAGCCCACTTGCATCGTGATCTTCCCATCCTGGCTCTCGGTTCCGTTTGTTCTCAAATACGGAAGAGAAAATCTCGGCGTGGGATGAGTCCGAGAAGGGCCTTGGCTCGAGGCCAAAAGCCAAACACATGCCATACACACTGGTCCAAGGGGCACTCGGTGCTGCTCGGAATCCTGCCGGAAAACCTTGAAACATCTCGTGGCTGCCTTCTCGAATAATGTATCGGGAGGCTAGAGTTTCAGTCAATTTATCCATTCCGGCTTTGGAATGATGTGGAGTTTATACGCCCTTTCGTCAATTTGCATGAATAAAAGGAGGGAATGGAGAATTGAACGCAGCCGAGTGTACTGCCAATGCCTACTAGGGAAACAAGATTTTCATGATCTGGTAGATAGCCTCGTGAGGTTCAGGTGGAATTTATTATTTGAGCGCTTCCAACGGCGGTGGAATCACGACGAGTAAGACGACCTATCCGAAGGCTCAACTTTTGGGATGACGCTGACGGCGCCTACTGGATATACGTGACGAAAGAGCACGGTCGAACCGTGCTAACCGTGGGTGAAAGCATCAATCGGACCTTGTCTGTCTCAAGCTGCGAAAAGGCTTCCGGTTCTCCCGCTGCATGCATAAATAATGCCACATGGGCCTCGCTGAAGGGTCATCCCCGTAGTTCGAATAGCTCGAGGCCTTTCTCTCAGCTTTGCAACGATGTCATTCGTGCGAGCTCTTACTTTACCACAATCCAGCATCAGTGGTGTGCGTATACCTGTACGGGTTTGTTCGCCAGAGGACATATCAATGATGCACGGATCCTTAGAGCGACCTAAACATCCCCGACCGTGATTCCCTGGGGATATGCCCAAATGGCGTATCAGTGTCCTCGGATCCTTGCGGGCATGGCCCCCAAGTCTCGTGGTCCGTCCTTAATGGATTTTCATGAAAGACTCTACTCACCCTCGTCTTTTGTCGTTCGATTACTCCATGCTCTTCTCGCTTTCATTGTGTTTACTTGCCTATCCCGCATGATCCTGTCAGCTTTTTCATCATAACAACGAAGAATCGTTGGTCAAAGTGACAAGCATAAGAACAAAAAATGGATCGTGCAGACATTATGACTATACATTTCCGGCAACAATCCTGAATCACATTTTTATTCACGCCGATGCCTCGGTAGGAAAAACACTAATCGAAGTGTCGATGATGTGGCTTATTCGCAGATGCTTCCAGTGGCATTTGCTCAGCCGCTTTGTGCTCTTTTATTTCAAGATAGCAAAATTGATGAACGGTTGACTCTTCTGAGATATCCGCCAGTACAATAACATCAGCAACCCCATGATGACGTAACAATGATTGTTTAACGCGCAATTTATATATCTTGTCGTTATCTCGCCGATAGATAAATGGCCGTAGTCACTGCTGTGTGACTACGGCCATTTCTTCATCCCTCCTAAACGCACTTCTTGGCACGGTGAGGCGAGGATGGTGTTCTGCTTCTTGGACCGATTACTCACGAACGACTGATTTATCTATCGATCGTCTCCTGGTGTGGCCACGTCGAACGGTGTGGCCTTGAGATGTGGACAGGCACTAGGGGCGCTGTATGCTGAAGTAGGAAAAGGCGATGAAGAAGGAAAAGATGAAAAGAAGGACGAAGTAGGGAGAAATGTAGGTGGTGTACAGCGAAATCCCGCTCCTGCCTACACACAGCCCGGAAAGATTTCGACGCTGGATTATTAAATTCCTTGAAAGCCCCGGGCGTCACGAAATACCTATTTGTGAATCGATACATTCGCTGAATATTTCAGGCAGTCTGGAGCATAGCGATTCGATGAAAGCTGCCCTCCTATTACTTCTTCATGCCCCGTAGCAACCAAAAGTTCACAATCATTTACTATTGAGAATGTCAGTACATATATAGCATACATTTCTACGTTCTGTCGCCAACTCAGTCATGAAGTACTGGGAAATAAGATTATTGAGATATATACATTCTCTTCAGCGTATGAAGCCTAGGGCCGCCGGTTTGACAGGTGTCATTGGCATGTGCAGATCATCTTGTTCGTTCGGCAAATGTGCAGCTCGTACCGATGTTCGGCTAGTTTCAGATTCAATCCCTCGGCTTTTTCCGAATGGTCGAGGGAAATCCAATATCCGTATCTATTGTCAAGACAGCATAAGCAAATAGAGAAGGGGAGAAAAGGAAAGACCAGAGAGTCAGGAATCTTCCATATCACACATACCCTCAAGGTTTCAGAAAAATCCTAACCGTTGGTTCCATATTCCAAAGTACGCGAACCGAAGACTTTTGGCAAGGAACATTACTTAAGTCAATTTTGTTAAAATTCATAGACGTGATAAAGCATTGAAAACGGTTACACATATTTTTTTATTGGTGAGAAAACGGTTTGCAGGGCGGAAACCACCCCTTAAGAAAGGCGTGTCGAGGGATTTCTGCAATTTCACCCATAAGTAGTCCACCGATCCGAATAAAACAAGAACCAAAATTCTCTAATGTAAAACGATAAAAAATCCACTATAGAAGTATTGAAAGAAAAATTTAATTGAGAGGTGGCAGGCCTTTCTTGGAGGGGTGGTTTCCTCCGTCAAAACCGTTTTTCCACCAATAAAAAACTTACGTGTCTAATAGTTTTGAATGCTTTATCCCATGTATGACTTTCAACAAAATCGAAGGTGGACATTTGAGTGATGTTCCTTGTAGGTATTTTTCGTGCGGTCTACACAATCATTATCAACATCCATTACATTAGAGCAGCGTTTCATTATTTTACGTGGCATCTTCACGCTACTATACGGATCTTGGTAACAATGCATAGGGGCGTTTGTAAGAAGCCGACATCCAGGGGCCACTTCGCGATCCAACACAGATTTCGGAAACACTGTAGGAGCGTTTATGAGAAGCCAACTTTTTCGATTCGCATAGTTTCTTCTTTAAACGTGAAGATTCAACCAATCTCACGCTTGGATATGTAGACCCACCCACACACACACACATGTAGCCTTTATATTCTTGCTCCTTTCATAAATTCATGTAAAGTGTATCCTCTGGCCTCGTTTGATTTTATGTAACGTGTAGGTATTCCTATAAAGAAAGAGACAGAGGGAGAGAGAGAGAGAGAGAGAGAGAGAGAGAGAGAGAGAGAGAGAGAGAGAGAGAGAGAGAGAAAGAGAAAGAGAGATAGAGAGCGAAGGGGTTGAGGAAGAAAAGAGGAGACTGGGAAAGACGAAGGAGTTTGAAGCGAGTGATCGCCGAACGTTATTGCGAAAATGTTAGCCAACCCGGTAAGAGTATACCCAAGTGTGTAGCTTCCGCTCGTTCCACACGATATATGTGAAGTAACATCGCTCCGTATACAGTCGCGTTTCTGTACGTATACGTACACGTATATGAATGTGCCGGCCGCCGCGGTTCCGAATGTCGAGAACGAACAACTCGAGAGGCAGGTCCCTGGATCTCCAGCTTGAGCACTTAGAGGGAGGGAATGTCTTTTCGCGAGCGGTGCAGATGTATCTGAGAGACGACAAGACAGTATAGTCGTGTGTGATGTCTGGCTATATGGTTAATATAAGTGTTCCCCAGAGTGACATGTTGGTACGGCATATATAGCAGACTATACAGCTACCTATGGAGTAATAGGAAGGGTTGAAGAAGGTTGCTTATAGTAGGAGTAGAAAGCGCTATCTTTACAGGGCTTATAACCTTCGCTTCGTTGCCTCGACTAGGCATCGGATGACAGAGTTGTTCTACCTGTTCTTTGTGCCCATATAACCTCCAATCGTCGGAACAAAGAACCGCGCGTTTAAACTATGCAACGTAATCGGTGCTTTGTTTGACGAGAACGGAAGAAAAAGGGACGTATGGACGTGTATCTGCAAAAATGGATGCACCGACGAGAGTCCATGTCGTCTATATGGCAATAACGGAAGAAAAGCAAATTACGTAGGAAGCACGGAGAAAGAAGAGACTCGAGGTTATCATCTGCGGATGTATACCGTCGAGTAGAAAAGTCTACCATACTCGTGTCTTCACTACGCGGCGACGTAGAGACGGAAGGAAAGGGGACGGTAAAGTTGCAGTAGTATAAGACACTGAACGTCAGGCCGCACCATGTGCCTCCAGGGTACTCCTTGTCTTTCTCTACTTCTCCGCTCTTAACGTTATACCTCGTAGTCTCGTTGTAGACTCGACCTCCAGCACCGGTCCGTGGTTCCAAGGCAACAAGAAATATTGCTACTTCAGGTCGAATGGTCTCGGCTAGCTTATTGCTGCGGCTGTCTTCCTCTCTCTTAGTCTCTCATCCACTACATCCTTTCTCTCTCCTTCTCGGTTCTCCCAGGTTCTTCTTTTTTCGTGAAGCAAAACTGCATTCAGTCGCTTTGTACCTTGAACATGTAACCTTGGAGCGAGTCCTCTTTTCCCATTGATTTGGCATTTGAGGAATGGAGTATGCGTGTTTCAGCTGAAAAAGAGAAGCTTCATTGCTAGAGTATATTTGATGGAACATTTATTTATATATGTGACTATTGATGATGCTCACATCAAAATTATGGCAGTCTTCTGAAAAACACGTTTGTCCGAATTTCTACGCGTAGGGTAAAAGTGGTATAGTTGTCGTGGGGATAGATGCCTCGATAGTAACCCGACATGTTTGGAAACACGCATTGACACGTTGACTCGCTCCCACTGAGGCGCGGAGGACTAGTACTTTCCATTTTATAACATTGAACTTGTCAATGCTTGTTTCTAAATATGTCGGGTTACTGCCGAGTCATCTATCCTCCTACGGCAACTATTCCACTTTTACCCTACATACAAAAATGTGCACATATGATGTTGAAGGAAGGCAAATAGAGATCGGTTATTGACATAGAACTTCGAGAACATTCGGAAATTCCGAACTCGTCGAATTCTCTGCTAAAATTGGAATTTTTCGGTTCATTTTGATTCGGTTGGTAGGCGGGTTTGTCGCCTAAATATTTGCCGATTTATGAGAAATCCGCCGCAAGTATATCGATGCCCAATATCGTTCCTTCCATACCATCATTACCGAGGCGATCGAAGTAATCAGGCTCTGATTTTCTCGCTGTGCACGTAGCTTCGCTACGGACATACACATCTATATTTTATACAGGGCTATGGATGGGCGTAACAATTTTGTGGGTGTCTGGTGATGATCGTCTGGCGGTATATCACATGAGATTCGTGCTCGGCAAGTGCGAGATGGGTGCGAAACTGTGAACAGAAATATATATACCTGATACGAGAACGAGTGCGGTGTCGAGGCACGGCTACGACCCGAACAGGGCACCTTGGGCTATAATGCGAAACGTGGCTAGAGGCTCGAGCAGGGAATTCACGGAGGGCGGTGGACCGCATCCGCCTCATCGTGTACCCCCTCGCAACTATAGTACATGCCGCATGAGGGCTTGCTTATTCTCCCTCTCTCTCTATCCTACCACTTTCCTCTCCTTCCGTCTCTCACGGCTCGAGATTCGGTTTGAGCGCGAAATACGAAGGGTGTGCAAAATGAAAAGCCACCCGTACATTAAGCCTCGCAAAAGAGTTTTCTCGCCGTTCTTGGCGCAGTCACTTTTTCACCGCGTACACGATATACGTATATATTAAGCACTTCCCTTCGGTGTTCTTTCGCTGTGTGCTCCATATCTGGCACGGAAATTAAATTTTTATCGGAACGACGAGAGACTTCTTACGAGAGAGGATGTGAACGAAATTCCTTATACTATAATAACACACCTCCCCGCGTTTCGGCTCGCCGTACCTTTAACCGATGATAAAGTTCGGATAAGTTTTTCTTTCCCTTTTGCCCAACAACGTCGCTGCACTCTTGTGTTGAGACTAGTTTTTCATGCGGATCGATTAGTCATCCCGAGAACCAGTGGCAACTCGCTGGAAGACAGGGAGAAAACAAAATAATGGAAGAACTAGGGCGAAAAAACAATCAGCCAACGTAGCGAGAAGGGGGGAGAGAGGAAAAAAAACTTCAGCCACCTAGCCACTCTTTTCCTCTCTGTTGCTCACGTCATCTACGTATCTATTTATCCAGCCGGGAACTTTGGGCCAAACTTCCAAACGAGTCGTTTTGTATTCTTATACATATGTAAATACTATTATGCAATGAGGTTACGTTAAAAGTTAACCGTTCTCATTCCCCCCGTCCTCTACGGCTCTACCGGAAGTCCGAGGAGACACTTTTTCGTTCTTGGCAAGGGGATGTCATGACTTTCGAGCACCCAGCGCACCCGCTTCCCCTCCGGTTGAACGTAACCATTTGACAGATCCAAGTTCAACATTGATGCGAGTAGCCCCCCAAGACGTTATCCGCCAAAGTGACTGAACATTTGACAGACTTTCAACTGACAAGTGCAGCCGAAGCGAAGTCTCGTGGCCACAATTCTCCGCGGACCATCTTCAACGGCACACTCGTGTGATCAGCGTGCACGGTTCTCGTTCGGTGCTAATTGGGCGTTGATTCGACGAGACGAAAAATCATCCGGACTGCGCTGTCATCGAGGATCCGTAAGGAGATTAATCGGGGCGAAGGTAAATTGACGTGAAAGAGCCGGCGAACCCGTGAGCGAGAGAACCGCCGGACCACTTGATTTTCCCCGAGCAGAGTCCTTCCATATCGTCCACACGTTCACACGTACGTTCGGTTAATTTTTCATCCATCGCCACATGCAAACGCAAGACCATATCGTGCTTCCTACACGCGCGTATTGACCCCCTGCTTCGTTAAATCCAACGAATAGCCGCAAACGAGAGATGTGCCTCTAATTACCGTATTCATACCGGATTACGGTGTTCGAGGCTCGGATGAATAGGATCGACATTGGGAA
>OY723389.1:26913095-26955595 GCA_963210295.1 Ophion ellenae | reverse complement strand
AACGACAAAAAATGAATGAGTCAAATCGTCGACTATCAACCAAAACTAGCGATACGAAGAAATTATGGAAAAAAATCTAAAAAAACTTTCGTGACTCCAAAATAACAAAATACAACGCTTTACTCCTTAGACTAAATATTCCAAACCTCATAGTTATCGAGTAACGCCGCACGATTCCGGCTTTTCGGAAACCTGCCGTTTTTTCAAGAAAAAACTAAATTACTCTGCGCAAAAAATCGTAATTTTTTTTTCAAAACGAAACTAAAGCTAACGTTATCCTCTTCAAAGATCTTATCACTAAATGCTAAGATTACTATTTTCTCTAACTCCAGCACGCCATTCTGCAAAGTGCGAAAAGCGTGAAAAATCGGCATCTTCAAAATAACGTACCGAGTACAAAAAGAATCGCAAAAATAAAAACAAAAAAGCAAAACGAAGCTGGTTTTATCCTCTTCGAAACGCCGTTTGGTAAATTTGTTTACGATTTTTTTTCGCAGAGATATTCCATTTTTTGTCTGGATAGAAACATTATAGGGTGCTTTGTACTTTTGGCCAACGGTGTAAATATATATATAAAATATATCAGCGGGTAAATCTCTGCTTTTTCATATCTATAGATATAGCACATAAATCTCCACCAATCCTCACAGTATAGACATCGTGGTCACGTGCCTGCGTATGTGAAGCCCCTCGTACTTGGGTGCGAAGGAAAAACATTCTCATCACAAGATTATACGGCCCATTGGGGGGAGGGGGGGCTGGAAGCCCAAATCGATGGATAAAAATAGCCGAGGACAGCAAAACGTGTTTTCGTGAGTCCAAAGCCATAGAAAAGACAAAACCGGCTTCGGCAATCTTATTTTAGACAGTCAGCCCAGGGAAAATTAGGAACCCAGGAATACCGGCCGACCAAATGTGCTAGTATTTTTCCCATAGCTAAAAATACATCAGCATACGGAATCCACGGTAATTCAGAGGCCCATCGGAGTCCACTTACCGTCGTTTGAAATTTCAAACTCGCCACATTGTGCGCCAAATATGGAGTATGCATTGTCGTACGCCAACATAAATTTGCTCTCAATCTATGAATTAACGGCATGCGGTATTTCCATTGCGTACACGAGGAGCAGATAAACAGAGATCTATTATCATAGTCGTTCGCATACGGGACGATCTACAGCTGCGTCACTGACATATCGCACAGCCCGGTTGTTTCTTTAATGGCAGTGTCACAGGAACGTTGATACCTGTGTTGATATCCGTAAGCGAGTGTTCGCGCTCGGTTAACTCGTAAAAAATGTATAACGGACATCCACGGAGCATAGTCTCGGAAAAACGGACACTTGGACACTTTGAGCCTTTTTTTATTCATACTAACCGCTGGATATTCCGCTCGTGTACACCGACAATTTCAGGAAGTTTTTTTTCCCGCAAATGTTGTGTATTCCCGAGCCAAGACCAACACACCGAAGCACCAAGCGTATCAACTGATGAAACGATGCTTTCCGCATCGAGATCGATGAACCCAGCCGTTCGCTGTATATCGATCACGCAATGTTGCCAGCTCCTCCGCAGGTGATATCATCGATGAAAAGCTTTGCTCGGTCTCTTCTTCATTTCTGTCTAGGTGGGATTCGCGCGGGCCACGAACGGGCGAGCCAACAAACCTGTATATGATACTGACCGAAGTATTGACAAATTGAATTGAGGGTGCATGAAGAGGAAACAGAGGGTGGTAAGAAGAGGAAACAGCGTTGCCATTCATACATATATACATATATATATATACATATATATATATATATATATATATATATATATATATATATATATATATATATATGTGTGTGTGTGTGTGTGTGTGTGTGTGTGTGTGTGTGTGTGTGTGTGTGTGTGTGTGTGTGTGTGTGTGTGTGTGTGTGTGTGTGTGTGTGTGTGTGTGTGTGTGTGTGTGTGTGTGTGTGTGTGTGTGTGTGTGTGCACACACACACACACACATCTGATGATACGCCTCAGTGAGCTCAAATTCTTCACCCTCGCCCGCTGTCATGACAGCGGGAGATGGGAAGACATCGAACTCCATTGCTTTCTCGCCGAAGTATCTACGCTCCATATACATAGTTTGGCTGTTGAAGCTGCACGACGCGATATACCGAGTTAAGAGCTTGCACCTAGATAATGTTTTTGAAAATACTGATTTTTCGTTTTCGGATTCTGAAACTTAACATTCAAAAAATATTCTCTCAAAACATTAAAATTGATCCGTTCGAAACAGCGTTCTCCACCAACTATTGTACCTACTACATTAAATAATTAAATACTTCTCAATACAAATATTGCAAAAGATCCTCAAAACCACCCGCTTTAATGTAAAGAAAAAAAATTGCACCTGCACACATTTTCCTTGAAAAAAATTACAAGAATTCATCTCCTTTCCGGTCACGATTCAGGTGCAACCTGTTAAGGGAGGAGATACCTTTAGGCGAGGAAAAATGGCTGATTTTCATGATTTTTTTTTTAAGGAAACATTTCTTCACTATTTTCGAGACTTAGGGTAGGTTTTATTACTACTTTTTGATGTTACGTGGTATTTTTTTCATTCATCTTGAAAAATGGTAAGGTATCGCACGGTCTTCGAAACGGGTCGCGGCGGATTAATCTGAAAGAAAAACCAACGGAGATTTTTTCTTCATTGACACTCGTGCGCAGAATATGAACCAAGAAAAAATAGGAAATGTTGAGAATCGATTAAATGGGGCCGTCCATATATTACGTCATCGATTTTTTGCTGAATGTTTACCCCCCCCCCCCCCCCCTGAAATCATCCCATCCAACTATCGTAACCTAATTCTATTATCATTACCTAATTCAACTATCGTTACCTAATCCAACCATCATTACCATCATCCAACGACCAGACCCTCCCCCCTATGTAAAAATGACGTAATTTATGGACGGCCCGAATGGAACGCTTTGTAACAAAATGATTGAATTTTCCGAAAAACAAATGGCTACATCCTGCAATAAAAAAATACGTTTTCTTTTTATTTTCAAGAACATTTAGAGTCATGTTTTAGAGGATAAGACTTACAAAGATTTACACAATAAGACTTAGAAAGATTTATACCAAAATATTATCAGAATCGATCGAGGAGTTTTTTAGCTTTACGTACCGCCAGTCTTGTAAATGCAGTTTAGACGACCGTGCACATACCTCCGCCATTTTTAAAGATTAATAAATAATCCCATGTAACAGCCAAAAGTGATAATAAAGCACCCTAAGTCTCGAAAATTATGAATAAATCATCCCTTTAAAAAAAACGTCAAAACCAGCAAATTTTTCCCCCTTAATACCCGCGAATTTGATAATCTCAAGGATCAACATGAAGACGTCACAGCTCTACGTATTACCTCGCCATCAATAGCGCCATCCTCCAAATCATAACTCACGAGAATTTATAGTCATTTCTATTTCGCATAGTTCACTTTATTAGATACGTCCATGCAATATATGAAATATTCTTCAACGAGCGCGGACATCCCAATACATTAGAGACATTCGAGAAAAAAATCTATAGAAATTACTCAGCTCCTGATTTTTTTTCTCGCGTGTATAAATAAAGGAAAATTGTTTGTACCTGTACATGCCATAGAATACTAAACATACGAGGGACGGAGGTGAAGGAAGAGGTGGCAGGAAGCTTAAGAGAGAGACAAAGAGAGAAAAAGAGGGATGAACGGTTATCCCAAGGAAAATTCACCGAAACCATCCGTGTCACTCACGAAAATTGTTTGTGGAAAAATAGAAAAGTCTTGGAGAATGACGCTGCAGTAGCGTGTGCTGTACAAAGAAGCGAGATAGCAGTGTCAGGGCTACACGACGGAGGACACGTTAGGGTGTAAGGGGATGAGACGCGAATCTCTCAAAAATTCCATTTGGATGGAAACGCCGCGAGGGGGGGGGGTGGATCCGAGCAGCGAGAGAATGACGGGAAAGTGCGAAGAAAGGAGAGAGAAAAAAGAGTAGCGTCGGGCAAGACTGGGACAGGGAGAGAAAGAGAAAAAGCGTTGTGTCACAGAGACGGTGAACACGATTTACTCGTGTAGTGTTTGGTCGATCCATTACTCGCCGTGGTGCTGTTATATCGGGATACCAACATCAGGTGAGGACGCGTCTTTTCGACGAGGGGTTGGCAGCAACCGTAGTGTAAGAGCGACATAGGGTTCCCACGAGAGGACGAAACGCGAGGGTCGCAAACGCGAAAAAAAAAGCGCAGACACCCACGGTACAAAAGTTTTACGTGACGGTTCTTCGGTTTCGGCGAATACGGCCGGTGGGATGCTGGATAAAAAATGTTAACGGGGTCAGCCCATGTGACAGCTATGTTTTTTCGCTTTTTCGGGATTTTTTTTTTTTGATGAACCATCAAAACACATTATCTTACAGGGTTGAAGTTTGCATCGTTGGAATGTAACGAAATGATTTTTTTTTGCACTGCTACATTTTTTTTCTCGACATCAAAGCTACACAAATCGTTGGAATATTTTTTAACGTCCTTTTCAGGAATCCACAATCTAAATCAGAAGAAAGAGATGGTATAAAGAAATTTCGTTTCATTCCAATATTGCAAACTTCAGCACCATCACTATCTTTGAATTTTTACAGTCGCTCAGAATTGTATCTGAGAAAAATAACGAGCTGAATCGACTTTACACCGATCGGAAGACACTTATGTGTGAAAAAAGTTGGTTGACGGCTGCCATGAAACGGCATTTTTTGTCGACTTTATCAGCTTCAAAAAAACGATGGCAGATATCAGAAATATTGTAGTTCGGGTGAAAACTATAGATGTGCTGGCTATACCATATAAATGTAAGCGAAATCCGTTCAATAGTTTTGAAGATATCGTTAAAGCCAATTTGAAAAATACATTTTTGGGAAAAGTGGTATTAAGGGGATCTCTTTAGACGGCCGAAAGAAAGTCATTTTTCATGCATTTTTTTGAAGGTCATTAAATAATCGCATCTTTTTAAAATGTTGACATTATCTTATTGCAACTTTCATATGTCAAGTTTTTTCTCTCCTTTAAACAAAGCAAAATGGCGGCGTTATGAGGCATTCCTTTAGGCGTCTATAAAACTGTTCATGTTATATCTCAAAAAGTTATTGATCGATTTGGCTGAAATTTCGGGAGGTTTCTCACTGTAACGTTATTGGAAGCATATACCTATAAAAATATAAAAAAGGATAAAATTAAAAGTTAAGTACGCTTTTTACTCCAAATTTTTCATATTTTTGACCATTTTCTCGACAATTTTTACCCCAAAATAGTAATTTATTTACGCGATAACCTTAAAACTATAGGGATATCCTTCCAATAATGTCATAGTGAGAAATCTCCCAAAATGGGATTTCCCCCCTTAAAAGTTCAAGTACATATTCACGAAGGAAATGTTGACTCATATACTAAGACCTATAGTCTTGGATTAGTTTTTGGATCTGTCCCATGGAATGACCGCCTTAAGGGTCTTCTCACTTTAGACGCTAAAAAAGGCTATTTTCAGGAATTCTTGTTGTTGTTTATATTATAGATATTGATATAAAAGTTGTTCCATTTAATAAATACACTTTCGAAATACATTAAATTTATTTATTTATTTATTTAAGTTACTATTTATCAACAAAAATGGTAGTGAAAAAAATTCTTTGAAAAATTGTAGGTCTGCGCTATTGATGAAATCTCGGAGATGGATCATCAGAAACAAAAAAATCAAACGCTTTTAGATTCAGTATGTTAATGGCTATAGCGCATATCATACGATTTTTTATATATGCAAAAATAACAAAATGGTGGATACTTTTCGAAACAACAAAAAAAACGTCTTTTTCACCGTTTTTGGCCAAAAAAATAGTAAATATCAAAATTTAAAAAAATCCTTAATATGCACTATAGCTATAGTTGTAAAGAATATGTGGTTATAATTTTATAAGGAGCGGTTCGGTAGTTTCGAAGATTTTATCACCAAGCCGTCGAAAAACGTTGTTTCGAGAAAAACGCGTTTAAGGCGTTACCCCCACATGTAGCGCAAAAAAAGGCCTTTTTCATGAATTTTTTTAAAGAAAACTACAAAACTTTTTCAATCGATCAATATACCATCTTAAAGAACACATCTTGAAGAACTTTCAGTAATTTTTTTTATTGAAAAATATTACATTGTTTAGTGGCAAATGGCCGTCAATGAAATAATGTTTTTATATACACGGTTTGCGGTGACCAACATTGCGGCGAAGTGGATCATCTGAAAAAAAAATGCGGATAGATTTAGTCAAATATAAGTATAAACTAGTCTTTGACCGAAGGATTTTAAAAAATATTCATTTTTCACAAAATGACGGACAGTCAAAGTTAATGGTTCGATTTTAACGAAAAAAAACGGCTGTTTTTTGGCTATAAAACGGCCATTTTTTCGGAAAAAAAAATCGAACGATTAAAGACTACATTTTTATGTATTAAATAAGCCTGCAAAATTTCAAGAAGGTGTTCGAGTAATCTTGGTCACCGACTTCAGAAATGCCATTTTGAGAAAAACGCGTTTAAAGTTTCTCTTTCAACGCTCTTTCAACGCGGATTCTTCTCTTTCAACGCTCATATCTCAGTCAATTTTGTTCGGATCGACTTGAAATTTTCAGGACGTATTCTCAGATACTCATACTTAAAAAAAATGCAATAAAAAAAATCGATTTTTTCAAAATCGCAAGTGGGGGTAACCCCTTAAAGTTTGTTTGTATTACATAAATACATTTAAGAAAAATTTTAATGTATTTCGAAAGTGTATTCATTAAACGTAACAACTTTTATATCTATATCTATAGTATAAACCTATCAACAAAATGTCTGAAAATAGCCGTTTTTAGCGTCTAAAATGAGAAGACCCCTCAAACTTTCTAGTCCAACCTCGCAACAACGTTATTTATCGTTCCCCGTCTATATGCTCGAACAAAATTAACAAACGACGAGCCAACATTGATTCCGACTTTCTACAGTATTCCTAGCCCAGTTGGCCATGCTGCATCCCTTCCCCAAATCCCTATACTTCCGTTAGATTCAGGCGCGAGCTTCCGATGCTTTTCATTTCCATTCGAGCCGATCGATTTCCAGAAAATCCGGATTCAAGATTACAGCTTTGTCAGACAGGGCTTGCCTCAAAGGTCGGTTGGTTTGCGCCAGAAGCGAAGGTATCTCGCTTATTTTACTTCTGGTCAGCATAGGGAAAGTATAGGTACCAGCTACAGAGGGGAGAGAGTCCATGCAAGCACGCCATGCCGACGTATTCCTGCCAGGCTGCAAGAGAGAGAGAGAGAGAGAGAGAGAGAGAGAGAGAGAGAGAGAAAGAGAGAGAGAGAAGTATTATTACCCTGGGAAATCTGTGGGCTTTTCCCGCGGGGACGGGGATCGGTCACGTTCGGACCCCCAGGCCCCGAGGGTAACCGGGTGCAAAAGTTTCCCGCTCTCCCGGGTGCGCTGTGCTCACGGACGAGTTCGCTTCCACACTCGAAAAGATACTTCCCCCGACTATCCAGCTTTTCTTCGGCTCTTGCTCTATCCAGTTCCGAGTTCTTACCGTTACATACACGTTCACAACGCGAGAGAATCGGAAGCACGGGACTCCAGTCCTGGGAATATAAGTAAGTATCCGCAAAACTTCATTTCGTACGCGGAGACTTGAGGGCGTAAATCACACGGAACAGAAAATTCACCCATGCCCGCTACTCTCATCTTTCCGCCGTTTTTGTTTTTCCCGCCTCATGCAGGAACAACACATTTGCCCAGCCAACTGCTCTTACCAAGTGATCCTGACGGATTTGGCAAGCACAAACGTCAGTTTTCCAAGCGATCAACTCGTAATGATATCTTCGAAATTCCAACTTGGCGCTTGCGCGAAGTTTGCTCTCTTCTGTGTTCGTTAAAACGCGATAACCGTCGGCTATATTCTCCGTGAGCCATCAATAACGCGACGTCATTTGAGGAAAAGAAAAGCTCACGCCGTTTCGTGTTGGCGCGAAATGGAGTGAACATCAAGATAAAGCGGGGAATTCGCAACTCGTGACTCTCTCGTAAGAAGGATCGAGTGGGCAATAAAACATCGACTGTGGTTCCGTGCGACACGCCGAAGGGAGTGACGTAGCCGGCAAGACTGACGCAAAGCTCTTATGAGTGGGAATTTGGAGATAGCAAATCGACTTAACTGGATATAAATTGCAAGCGTTCGGTCGTTGTCATCGGGGACTTATCAATTATCCTCCAAGGCGCGTAATCTCTGGCAAAGTAGTCGGCTAGTCACCCAGCGGCAAGTGTCAGCCATCCAAGGTACGCCCGCGAATTTTTTTCGAAAGCCACCCGTGTCGAAATTTTCAGCCTATTTTGTCCCTCCAGATCCTCACAGAGGTAGGAGATAAAGGCAGTAAAGTAGCTTCGTATTCAATATAAAATGAGCTCCTACCTAACGCCTAGAACGGGAACAAATGTCCCTTTTCTCCATTTGCAGGTGCTGAGGAGGACGTCGATTGGTACACGTATACACGCACACGCATACAGTCTATTACGCATATAGTGATACATATGCCTGAATACGCGTATGCGTAGACACACGTATATACCCGCACACATACATGATTAAGCATACACCAACACTCGTGTATTGGTACCTATACGTATGCATGCGTGCCTGCCATAGGGATCCGCGTATACATGCATACGTGAGGGCAATTCCTATCGAAAATGTTGTAACTGTTTGCCCAAGATCCATTTCTTCCACTTTGGAGAGTTGTTGGAACTGCAGGGGCAAGTTTGAAGCGAATGCGAAAGGTTCGCTGGGTGGAGATAATGGAAGGTCCATTGGAAAAGTAGGCCTCTACGGCGAACGCGCGGTCTTGGCTGGGACGGGCCTTCACAGTTAGCCTTTCTAGAATATTGGGCCGTGAGTATTTACCAATGAGATGCCTTTGTAGAAATGATAAGAACGGCCCGATATGGGCCAACAGAGCCAACAATTATTGGGTCAATGATTTAATTCATCGTAGCCGCAATGTTGGTGATTGCACTTGGCCCTATGTGGGCCCTCTTAAAGCGCCTATGTAGAAATTGACCACTGGCTCTATGATGGGCCTTCACAGTTGGTCTATCTAGAAGTTAGTCTATCTAGATCATTGGGCCGTGAGTTTGTTTGGGTTTGTTTGAATGCGTGATAAATATTCAACCTATATCGGGCCAAGATTGGCCCGAGATTGATCGTTATGGATACATATTTCATGGAATAACCTTGAAATAAATTGTGATTTGCGTATATGACAGATTTCAAAATTAGCATATTTTACTTACTTATTTTGGTTATTTACTAATGCCAATAATAGGCCAAGACTTGATTACAAAAACTGAACTACAAAATATAGACGATTAATATGTGACATGCCAGTTATTTGCCTATTCTGGCACAATATACAGATAATGAATAACCCAAGGCTTAAATAAAATGAAAGCAGGTATGGTCTGACCCACTTAGCCAATAAAGGGCTTAGATTAATTAAATGTAACTTCCAGTATTTTAGCATTGCCAGTTTTAAAATTGGCAAATTTCGATGAACTATCACGGCTGTTTATTGGTTTTAACAGATGGGCGCGGATAGGTTTTAGTTATGGGCTGATATTGTGCCAGTTCTCAATTTATAATGGAACAATAATGGGCCAATGTAATTGGCAGTACTTCAGCATCACAGGTTTAAAAATTGGCAAATATTGTTTATCTATCATGACTGTTTAATGAATTTAAAAGATGGGCCATGATAGGTTTTAACTATGGGCCGATATTGTGTCGGTTTTCAATTTAGAACGAGACAATAACGAGCCAATATAAAAGGCAGTATATTAGGATTGCCAGCTTTAGGATTGGCAAATTTAGTTGAACTATCACTGCTGTTTATTGGTTTTGAAAGATGGGCCAGGATAATCTTTAGTAATGGGCCGATATTGTGCCGGTTCTCAATTTATAACGGGACAATAATGGGCCAATGTAATTGCTTGTATTTTAGCATTACCAGTTTTTAAATTGGAAAATATAGTTCAACCATCACGGCTATTTATTCGTTTAAAACGATGGGCCGATATTGTGCCGGTTTTCAATTTATAACGGAACAATATTGGGCCAATGGAATTGTCAGTATTTTAGTATCCCCAGTTTTTAAATTGGCAAATTTAGTTTAACTATCACGGCTGTTTATTAGTTTTTAAAGATGGGCCAAGACAGGCTTTAGGGATGGGCCGATATTGTGCCAGTTTTCAGTTTGGAGCGGAACAGTAATGGGCCAATATTTTATATCTTTTGTTGGCTTATACGATGGTCTCAATATTGGCGTGATCGTAACATTGGGCAACTCATGGCAACCTCTACATGGGCTAGTCCAACGCATGACGGTTACCGAAAACTATCAGACCCGCTCATTCGAATGCGACCATCCCCACCCTCGTCGAAACAGCCAAATGCGCGATAGATCCAAACGCAATGAAAGAGGAGCTTCAACGACTTCAGCTAGGTTAAGTAGGAGTATAAGGGCCTCTGCAGGAGGTAAGCAGCAAAGGAAGAGCCCATGTGGCGGCCCATAGTAGAACTTCTAGCAGTAAACAGACTCAAGTGAGGCTGGCATAGGATCAAAGGCCTTTGAAATAGGCTGAAAATTTGGACTCGGACATCCTCGCGAAAGATCGCCCATTGACGTGCTGGCAAAACGGCACCCTATTCGTCCAACGAACATCCGCCGTGCTTCCACATGCGTACGGTTGATACATTTATCGTGTAGGTACTCGTCGAGAATTTATCCGAAGAATTCCAGCGGCTGGGTTGAAAAAAAAAAAAGCGTAGCCCAACTATCGGGCCGATAGGAGTGCGGTGGCGAGGTGCGGACTGGAATTCTCGTAGGCATCGCGTGCCGCGGTCGAATTCATCGTATAGCTATAGAAAGTTGAGCGGTTTCAGCAAAACGCGAGACATACGCAGAGACCCAAACAAGCGCGCACGCACACAATGTTTTATCACAGGGAGGCGTTGGCGGTGGTGAGCGAGGCGAGGAGTAACTAATTAAATTACCGCGTGGCTACAAACACGACAAACGATACGTGACTTACAATAATTGAAACAAATGATCCCCGGTATCCGACGTCACGTCAGGCCTCGAGCTCCACGTGAGCGGGCATTCAACGATTCTCTCATGTATATGCTCCGCGCACATGCGGCATTTGTACAGTCAGCACGTTTCGCTTTCCTCATCCTCGATATACCCGACAATGAAGTTTCCTCGCTATTCCATCTCGCGTCCTCCTCCTCCTACATCTCTTTCTCCCGTCAGTCCTTTATTTGTCTATCTTCACCTCGGAATGCCCTTGTTTCACTTTCTCGTACGGATACAGGCTAAGGGACAACAGCCCCAATCGCCATACTGTTCGTTGACAACGAAGCGCCGTTGGAACCGGCGGAGTTTGACTACGTACGTTCTTTTGTACTCGCTTCTTTGGGCTGATTGGACGTCTGTCACATGCCCATTGGACAATATGCTCCTGTGTGCGTGTATCAGCACCGACACAGCCGACCCTACCAATATTCAAGACCCATTTTATATTGATGATTGACACCGTAGCCATCACTGACGCCATACTCTGTCCCAGAGCGCCAATTGAGGGGTGAGATGCAGTCAGAGGCGTGAAAAAACGAGCATTTTGAATAATTTTTTTTTTATAGCAATTAAGATTTTTTTACAAAAGTGCTTACGCAGACTTTTTATGTTATATTTCAACTTGGCTTGTGCAAATTTTCAAAGAAAAATATTGATTATTTATAAAAATATCGCCATCTTTGTCGGACCCCCTTCGGCATGTAGTGCTTTGCGGTGATCATCATAACATTTTAGTGCATCATCTGAAATAAGAAAAGCAAAAAAAAATCATTAGTTTAATAATATATCTCGTCCTTAATCGAAGCTCTTTTTTTTATTAACCAAATTGCGGCTTCCGACAGATAACTTTCGATTTTCGACCAAAAAAACGCTCGTTTTTTGTTAAAAAAATATAATTTTTCAACAAAAATGAAAATCCTTCGATTGAGGACTAGATTTTAATGATATCAATAAGCACACCAAATTTCATCAAAATCCATCGAGTGGTTTTTTAATTATAGTGGTGATTGACTTGAAAAACATAGTTTCGAAAAAAACGCGTTACAGTTTTTCGATGGGGGTACGGTATTATATGTTCGTAAAATTTTGAGCTCGATGAATGAAGCTAAACTTTTTTTTATGTATTTTGATCTGCTCAATCCGAATATCACAATTTTTTACCGAAAGTCGAGCATTCAATTGTTTATAGCCAATTGTTAAAACAATTTTTCAAAAAATTAAAGTTTTTCGGGATAAATTATTATTTTTTAATATTTTGGGCAATTTTAAAACAAAAGTATTCTTTATAAAATTTTGCTAAAGTTCATAGTTTTTGAGTAATACATTTTAGAAAGAGTTTTTCAATTTTACACTTGATTTATGTATAGAAATACTAATTTAAAAATTACTTACATCGAATCGTCATTTCCTGGCCCATACAACAGGGCTTCTGCCGATGTGGAAGCTTCCAAAATATCAATTTGTTGTTGTCTTCGAAGCACTCTGCCTTCCCGGGTATTATCGTTTGCGCGTATATCAGCCGCTACCTGCCATGGGGACCCGAGGCCCATTCACTAATTGTGGGATATCCCGGGAACTAATTATTGGATTGACTTGAAATTTTCAGGGAATATTTTCGAAACATCATACTTCAAGAAAAAGTGAAAAAAGTCGATTTTTCGAAAATACTGACTGCATCCCACCCCTTAAGGCGAGATATACATCGAGACAGGAAAAAAAACAATATTGAGGGATTTTTTAAACCAAGAAATAATTATTCTTCAATTAAAAAACTTCAGGTATATTTTAATAGTATATTTAAGTATAAGAAACCATTTTCTTTTAAATTAATTCATCACCAAAATGGCGGGGCTGTGGCAGAGTGTTACGGCAAGGTCAGCGCGGGAGTAGCGAATCAGGGTGCAGTCTAGCTTTCCGTAGACTTTGATTTGCAAAAAAGTTCAAACATTTTTTCAGTCAGAGCATGTATAGTTTCCATGTGATGGTAATTAAAATGAAGAATACGCAAGTTTAAGAAAACAGCACGCCATTACAAAAAGAATCAACATTTCACGCAACATTTTTGTAAAATGTGGAGTCAAAAAGTAATTTTTTTCCAATTTTTCAAAAACTATTCCCGTCAAATAGAAGGTACCATTATTATCAACATTTCTACCAAGTTTTAACTCCATCAGCTCAATAGTTTTTTAATAATCCTGCACGCCAATTTCGATGATGCAGTTTTGAAAAAAACGCGTTTGAAGTTCACGCCTGCTCCGAATCCAACCGGTGAGGCACAGCGTTGACGGGCTGTAACGTTTGAAGTTTTTCGAATTTCGCTTTGAAACTTTGGCAAAATATTCTACCTACATAGTTCTATCGTTTAACGAAAAAAAGAAAACGTAATCGATTTTTTTTATCGTTGTAAATGTATATCCCGCCTTAACCCGGCATGAATATTAATTCGCGTGCTAACCACTTCATATTCACTGTTAAGAATAAATGGAAAAAGTGTCGACGTAACGCCAAGAATTAGAATATAAATGTGCCCTGGGAGATTCGCCGATGTGACCACTGGGATGCTGCTCGTTGTATCTTACTTGCTCAGCGCAATGCAAGCTCCCGGTAAGCGCAGTACGAGTGGAGCCGTGTTTAAACGCTGCTAGTCGTAGCACGTTTCCCCATGGTGTTGCACCTTTCTAGATATCAGCAGTAGGAGAGTCGGTCCATGTGCGTCAGTAGGAGAAACGAAAGACGTCTCTGGCACTACGTATAAAATAGGGAGGGGTACAATCCGGTGGCCGTTAACGTAACTAACGTCTTCATCTGCATAATTATTCCGGAAAATGTGTTACTTAGTAGTGGCCGCCGGAGCTTCGTGCAAATGTTGCAACCGTAGGATATGTGTACAATGCGTAGCGCATGCCCGTCGTCAGGGCACCTGTTTAGAGACACAACGTGCAAGATCCGTTCTAGACGTTCAAGCTATTCGAATGAGAAGATGAGAGAGGTACAGAGGTAAGGAAAATAGGGTGGGAGAGTAAGAGAGAGAGAGTGTGTGTGTGTGTGTGTGTGTGTGTGTGTGTGTGTTTGTGTGTGTGTGTGTGTGTGTGTGTGTTTGTGTGTGTGTGTGTGTGCGCGGGTGTGTGTGTGTGTGTGTGTGTGTGTGTGTGTGTGTGTGTGCGCGCGCGGGTGTGTGTGTGTGTGTGTGTGTGTTTGTGTGTGTGTGCGCGGGTGTGTGTGTGTGCGCGGGTGTGTGTGTGTGTGTGTGTGTGTGTGTGTGTGTGTGTGTGTGCGCGCGGGTGTGTGTGTGTGTGTGTGTGTGTGTGTGTGTGTGTGCGTGCGCGCGGGTGTGTGTGTGTGTGTGTGTGTGTGTGTGTGTGTGTGTGCGCGGGTGTGTGTGTGTGTGTGTGTGTGTGTGTGTGTGTGTGTGTGTGTGTGTGTTGAGAGAAAAGGGAGTGAGATGTAAAGCGAGTCTTCGAGGCTGCCTCTCCGAGAATGAAACCAATTACTCGGTGACCCCCTCGGGGCTGTACCGCGCCTCCGTGCTTGCACTGAGGGATGCCGAGCCTCGAGGAGAAAACCACGAGACACGAGAAGAGGAGAAGCAGGCAAAAGCCTATACTTGAAGTAACGTTATGTATGTATGTATGTGTGTGTGTGTGTGTGTGTGTGTGTGTGTGTGTGTGTGTCGGTGGGTGGGTGAATGTGTGTAGACATATGTGAACATATAGCTGTGTATGTAGATGTATATGTATACCAAAAGTATAAAGCGACAGGTATGGAGGAGTCTCGGCACTCAAGGACAAACACGTCCCAGCCGTCGACGTTCTCGTCTTCGTCTTCTCTCCGCGTCGATCGAGCGCCTGAACGTTGGGGACGCGACAAGTGCATTAGTTAATTAGGGAAGCTCCACCAATAATTGCCGAGAGTGCAGCGCAAGGAGCGTTCCCTCGGTGTGCAAGAAACTCCAGGGAAACGTTTGACGTTCCCATCTGCATGCTGGAGACTCGACGATAGATTGCTTTTGCCCAGTCCACAGATACGTTCTCGTACTTGATACGGTGTAAGTTCATTTTGTTTTCGTCAACTTGCTCGTCCAACTCGAAGACCAGATGTTTCTAGTCTCCGGCTCTGCGCTCACTATTTCCCTTATGGGGTTGGGAGAACGTGCTCGATAGCTTTGCACAAGAAAATCAGGCGAGAAGTAGAGACATTGTCATACGTTGAGGCGTATGGCTGCAAAAACTATGCGTGTTTGACGTGTGTTCAGAGTATGTAGAAGTAACACAACATAAAGGCTAGCCACGCGTTGCCATGTTGATTCTACACACTTATGCATTTGATAACACGTAATGCGTTACAATTACACACGTCACGCGTCGACAATTACACACGTGCGTCTGCCATTTTCACGCATTCAATTGTTACACACCTGCGTAGCTGTCCCTATCGATAACACGCTTATTCGAACATACGTAAAGCGTGGAGGATCAACATACAAGACGCATATTTGCACACATTGGACTAAACAACACACGAGCAAAAATAACATGAAAAAAAGCAACATAGTTTAAGTAGGTTAAGGGGAGATATACACCTAAGAGCCGGAAAAAAAGGTCATTTTTGTGAATTTTTTCAAGGAAAACTATTTGAAATTTCGGATTGGGGCTTTAATTATCTAAAAGTATATACATTCAATAATATGTTTAATTTTCTTTTTTTTCATCTGAAAAAAAAACCAAAAAGATTATTAAATTAGACACTATAATCTAGTACTCGTCATAGCCGATTTTGAAAATATCGATTTATGACAAAATGGCGAACGTTTGAACATAAATAGTGATTTTTGGGCCAAAAATTCGTTATTATTTTGCCTATAAAACAAAAACTAAGTAACGTAAAAATAATCCTATGACAAGTACTAGATAATGGTGTATAGAATAACCACAAAAAACCTCAAGGCAATCGGTTCATTGGTTTTGAGAGTGACGGCGGTTCTTCATTCGCCGAACCTGGATAGGTGGCAGTTCGAATTGCGGAGTAAGTGTGAGGAACCGCGAAAACTGGTGAATCAGCGCGCACACCTGGGAACGCAGGTGGTATTGCGTATGAGTAGCCGGTGAAGCAATTTGTATAACAAGCTATACAATCCCTATTTGATTCGCTTTGAGGAAGACTTTGAGCCTGCACCATACGAGATTCGTCATTGTGAAGACCTGATGGCATTCCATAGAGGTATCATGTGTATTAGATACGTAGAGTTTGCGCAGTTTCAGTAACTCATGCTCCCGATTACGTTTCACCAGTCTCCGACCTTTTCCCCCGAAAGATCTTCAGCCCTTGAGACATAAATTCCCATTTTCACGTTATACTCGTGAAATTCATTAGGCAAACGGTTGGTACGTTGGGGGAGGCTTCCGTGAAAAGTCCCTCAGGTCGTTCCGCCTCTGTCGTACTCGCTGCTTCAAGAGTACGAAATCTCGTGTTCAACGGGGGCGGGGGGGGGAGGTGTGGAGGGCTCATGGAAAGAGGTACCGTGACGAAAGAGAAGGTCCTTCTCTCCTTGGGACAAGCCCTTCTCAAATGCCTTCACCGTATTCTCTAAAAGCCGTCCGAACCAGCGAGAATCGTTTCATAAAGTCTTTGAGCCTGAGCTCTTGTCCGTTCTCCCTGTTTCTATCTTTGCCGCTCTCATTAACGAAACGTAGGATTCTGAAGCGCCTCCTCGACAAGGCAAATCGAAACCGGGGAGGACACCGAGTGCGGAGCAAAGCTGAAGAGCGAGGGGGAAAAAAAAAGACACTGCGGAGGAGAAGAGAAGTGCTCGCTTCTGAAGAACAGCTGTGAATGCTCGGTCTTACAATTAGTACGATCGTGCCTTGTTAATTGGTCCTTTCTCTTCATTTTCGGAGTGAATTGAGAGGAGACAGGGTTGATACTGGGAGAGACAATTGATTCGATCAAAAACTAGAAAAGTCTGTTACCTGGAAGCTCGCGGATAAGGCGAAACAATTGCGTTTCACCTCGCTTTCAAATTGTTTGGAATTCTTTGGCTACAAACATAAGTTCGAGAGCTCATATTTAAGGCATTATGCCATAGTAACGGGTATAAAATCATGTGCGAATTTAACAATTTTTTTTTCGTATGAAAAAGTGATTGACTCATGAAATTAATTACACATCTGTTTAGTATGAATATCAAGCTGTTAGAAAATATGTTTGCTTTTTTCACTTGATTTACTTTAAATTTTAAAGTTATGTTCCTAATTGCATTTCGCAGAGAAGTACGTACGGAATTTCTGATTAATCGAAAAATTTTCATTTTATGAGCAGTTTATGAGCAGTTATAACGAAATTTTTCACTGAAAATTCATTTCTTAAGTTTAAATACCTACAACTTTTGTATAAAACAATATTTTTCAAATTCCGTACGTACCTCTCTAGGTATTCTAATGTAGATTGACGAGAATTTTTTTTTTACGTAAAATATCGTGGATGCTAAATGTCACGCCGCGGAGCGCCTAAAAAAGGAACATATTAGTAGTCGGCCATTTTGTACATCGAAAAAAATAAAAAAAATATTTTCCAACAGCTTGATATTCATACCAAATAGACGTGTAATTAATTTTATGAGTGAATCACTTTGTCATACGAAAGAAAATTGTTAAATTCGCACATGATTTTATACCCGTTACTGTGGCCTAAGGCCTTAATATCATTCGCGACGTGAAAAAGAGAGATTTGCCCTTGATGGAATGACGAGTTTTTTTTGTAACGCACGTTTTGTGCCAGTAGAAATGGGCATTAGCTGTTTTTGCTTTCAGTCTTGAACCTGCAGGCGGATGAAGAATGGAAATATGTAGGAATACTACGCAAAAGAAGGTTGAGGTTAAATTTCTTTCAGACTTCCAGAAAGCAGGGGATGGCAAATTTGGGAATTCTGGTACTGCATCAAGCGTCGTTTTTTTTGGCCGTTGGGTCACTGGGCGAATGAAGTGACGAGAGGGGACAAAATCTTAAAGCTTGAAGAGGGAGGGTGCTATCTATAGAATAAGGGAGGGAAAAATAAGATGGGGAGAACGGAAGTAGCTTGGAATAACCGAAAGCACCTCTAACAACCGGGAAAGAGAGAGAGAGGGAGAGATAGAATAAAAGAAAGAATGGAAGAAGCATGCCTGCTCTCAAGCGATAAGCCAGCTCGAAGAATTGCCTTTCTGCCTTTCTGATGTCATGCGGAGTCGGAACTGCTACCTTCCGGTCCTCTCTAACACCCACCTACTCTCTTCCTTTCTTCCTCTATACATCTCTCTCTCTCTCTCTCGCTCTCTCTCTCTCGCTCTCTCTCTCTCTCCCTTTAACTCATACTCGTACCCCTTATTGGCGCACATTTTACGGCGCATCCCAAAGCATCTACGATGACAGAAGTGAAGAAACGACCAAGAACCATTTCACCTTACTGGCGCTTACATCTTTTGGAAGGTCCGAGGCCTTTTTCGAAGGATCGCATCTAAGTCTCCCCCCCCCTCTCTCTCTCTCTCTCTCCCTCTCTCTCTCTCTCTTTGCGGGTGTCTGATTTTCGATGGGGAAAGTGCCTGTCCCTTAACTTCTCGGGACCAATCCTGGTGAATCCCCAAGGACTTTAATATGAATTGCGTCCCGATAGAGCTAGTGGAAAAGGTCGGAAAGGAGGACTACCGACGAGCCCGGTGGTAGTGTGGTCGATGACGTCACCAGAGCACACCCAAAGCGCTAGAGTTATCCTTCCATTTCTATATTCTCAAACTCAGAGTGTGAGAAGGACCACGAGTGCTCGGGAGTACCCGAAGATTACCAGTTTATCGCCTTTGGGCTTTTTCCTACAGCTCCTACCCAGACAGGCAGCATGCGCGTTTAGACCATTCTCACGTGGCGCGTCATCGAATTCCTCATTTGTCAATTTTTCTGTGTTGAGCAAAAAAAAAATAATACTACATCAATGCGAAAAAAAATCAATGGGCAACATTCGTAATCTCGGTATCAATGGGCAACCATTCGTAATCTCGGTTTCCTTTGAGTGGTATTCTTTTTACAACATTCATAAAACTTATAGGGTGAAAGGGGGTTGCCGTAGGCGGATAGGTGCATCGATAAGTAACACGACATATTTAGAAACACGCATTGACAAGTTTAAGGCGGTCCTCTAGTTTCTTGGCTGTTTTTTTACGGCTTTTTCAATATTTTTTTACGGGCAAAGCATCGAAATAATCAATCTCATTGTTTTTGCATAATCTTTATTAACATTTAAATAAGCTTTACAAATTTTTTGAAGTCAAAATATATGATAGAATAAAAGTGGCCGACAGGAAGACATCAAGTAAAAGAGGTGCTTGACGGTGACCAAGATGTCGGCTGTTCTGCTTATCTGAAATCGAAAAACCAAACGGCATTTTAATCTTCATATTTAAGACTAGCGATTGAACTAGAGTGAATTCTAAATTACAAAAATTGACTTTTTTATACACTTTTGAAAATTACATTCTATTTTTTACTCATTTTTTCTTAAGTTTTTCGCTCGTACAAAAAAAAACTATCGAAGCAATCATGATAATCCTAGTTCAATCGCTGGCTTATAACATATTAAAGATGCTGTATAAATTTGAACAAGATCGGTGGAGTAGTTTCTGAAATATCGTGGTCACCGTTTCGAAAAATGGTGTTTCGAGAAAAACGCGTTTGAAAGTATAGCTGCTCCGTATACCTGCTCCGTTCCAGGGCCGTAATTTGTGAACCACTTCGAATATCGAAAAATCCTTTGGCACACATTTCCTACACATGTTGTAGATGTGATTCATGAAAAAAAAAATCGATTTTTTCGACCCGAGAAACTAGAGGACCGCCTTAATGGTATATTAGGAAAGTACTAGGCCCCCGCGCCTCAGTGTGAGCGAGTCCGCGGACAGGATAGGACGTGTTGCTTGGTGGCTTTAACCCTTAGTAGTCACACTTAGCTAGAATCACGTTATAGTCATACTGGGTCCATGGGACCCACGCGTTTTTCAAATTATTATAAATAATGAAATAATGCATTGAGCGATGTGACAAAAATAGTGAGGTATAATTTAAACCTTCTTTAATACAAGGATATTGGTTACAAATCAAAAATAAAATATTAAATATGCAAAAAAAACGTGAAAGATGACTTTTTTTACAAAAATTACAAAATACAAAAAAAATGGTTTTATAAGCTGGAAATAATCTACTTTGAAATAGACATAGCGGTTTCTGTGGACTTTTCAAAAAGTATATTTATTTAATCCAACGCAGATGCGATTTTCAGAAGGAAAGAACCAAACGCTTACGCATAAAAAAATGTATGTTTTATTGGAAAAAAAGTTGTACGGTATCAAAATTATTTGTTTGGGTCCCGTGGACCCAGTGCGACTATTAAGGGTTAAAAAAACAGTCGCATTTCGAATTTCGATCGCGCATTACGGATCGTTGTTATTTTCTCCGGCTTGCAACTTTTTATTTCATGACGTGAGTAAAGAGAATATTTGTTTATTTTAGTTGTCTGGTTACTAAAGTTTTAAATGTGCATTATTTTTTTCATGGTAATCGTTGGTTTTTATTCTAAAGCGAAAGACATCTATCCCTAGCAAAAAGAATAGATGCATCGGTTTCGGTGAGTATAGACACCCTTAAGGACGTGTATCCTCACCGCGTTTATCTCTGTCAGAGATAAACGTGTTTTACTTAAAAATAAATGTTTGGTCATTTTTTTGTAACAGAAAATGCCACGTAAGTACATGAGGAAAACAGAATCTCCACCGCGTGCTGAGTGGACCCGAGGAGCCTTGATAAAAGCCATGGAGGCTATGGATAACGGTGAACTTGCCATAAACGAAATAAAATAGTTTGAGTATTAGGCTTGAGTGTTCAAAGCAAAAATTATAAGATTGTAGGTACCTGCAACATAAATGAAAAGTCATTTTGTTTCAAAGAGCAACTATCCTCACTACAAAAATTGCATATGGGCCAGTATCCCAAACTGTAGGCAACTATTCTTTGCTCATCCTCTTTCGCCTCTAATACCTTATCCTCTTTCTTAGAGGCTTAAGGCGTTATACGCAGTTAGAAATTTCAAAAAATCGATTTTTTTAATTGCATTTTCGGAATGTACAAATATGTGAGTATATTCCCTGAAAATTTCAAATTCTATGTATTCAACTGTAGGCAACTATCTCTAAATCCTCTTTCTTAGAGGCTTAAGGCGTTATACGCAGTGAGAAATTTCAAAAATTCGATTTTTTTAAATTGCATTTTCGGAATGTACAAATATGTGAGTATATTCCCTGAAAATTTCAAATCGATTCAGCGAATATTCTCGGAAATACACACATATTTGCAAGGACGCTCGGAGCGCTACAAAGTAAGCGACCGAAACTTCAAACGCGTTTTTCTCAAAACGGTGTTTTCAAAGCCGGTGAGCACGATTTCTCAAAAACGGCTCAACCGATCGGTCTGCAATTTTAACACAACCGTGTCAGATATATTCTTCAGGTATTGATCGAAGGGATAAGATTTCCGATAATTATTTCTATTTTTTTTCAACGATTTAACGAAAAAAATTTGTTCGAAAATCGAAATTGTTTCATTCCGGAGCCACCATTTTGTCAAAAATTAAAATTTCGACTATTTCTTCGATCAATACCTGGATTCATCTATCCCCTAAAAGAATCTTTTTGGTTTTTTCATTTTGGATAATCCAAACCAGAGATACTTTGCTCGCCGCCGGACACTTTTTTCGGGGACCTCCACGAGACTTCCTACAGGAGCAATGTTAATGAATATTTTTTAAAATAAAAAAATGCCAATCTAAAGCTAAAAGATGCCAGTACACTGCGTAATACTTTTTGTTTTGCCCAAATGAAATCCTTTTCCAGAAAAAAATCGTAAAAAAACGACTTTTTTGGCCTTGCAACTGCGTATAACGCCTTAAGGTAATCCTATCGCTTTGAACTACTCACACCACTGATCATACTTGAGACTTGTGCAATTCATATTTTTAACATATGCAAAAAATAATAATTTGTAATAACTCAAATTGTCCATGTGTAAACTGTTGAATGAACGTTCAGATCTAATTTTTTTCCAAGACCATTGGATTACTACGAGTCTTAAGTATGTAAATTTGAATCTGACGGATTCCCACTATTATATACACTTTTGTAGCGACCGGAAATTGGGTTTTTGCATGTCGTCTCGGGATTCCTTTACAGAATTACGCATTTTAATATATTTTTCTCTGTATCTAAGTCGATATCCGACCCTGAAATTTTACAAAGCCGATTATTAATATATTTAGCGAAGCTCAAGAAAAATTAAAATCCTATAGATTGAAGCCTGGCTATAGGATATCCTTGAGGAATGATATTTTTTTCTTACGTAAGTAGAATAAACGCTGGCTTTTTATTTACCATTTCAATGATCCCGGACTATTGTATCAATAACCGTTGAAAACCCTTACACAACGTTTATTGTTTCAAAAATATAACGTTTTTTTTTTTTCAAAAAGTCGGGCATCTGTCGCATTTTTACCCTACTCTCACGATATTTTAGTTCCCGTGATTTCCAAGGGACTCTATTGTCTTGAGGGGCCAGAAAAGGGTTAGCGATAAAGCCCCCGAGTTCGTGCCGTTAAGGATCGTCGCCGATCCCAATTTCGCATCTATCGCTGGGTTCTTCGGTTTATATACCAGGCAAGTAGGTATATATAGTGAAAATAACGGTGCCGAAGCGAAGAACCGTAGGCAAGGAGGAAGAGAGTGGAGGGTCAGAGGGCTTGCTATCCATGTATGGAATCGATATTTACAAAGCTATCTCTACATTGCCAAACATATTGAGCCCCGCGAAATGGCCGTGGGCACGCGTCTGCCCTCTTGAATATTCAAGGAAGTAACGAAGCGAACGTGGCTTGCTCGAATCGGCACTGGGACACGGAACAACGCCAAATACCAGAAAGCCCGATCCAACATCTACCTCATCCACCCTCTTTTCTACCCTATTCTATGTATCTATATGGCCCTGAGCTTATCAAATGATAGGGCCGAGTCGCATTATCTCATTGTAGTGCCCAATTTCGTATGAACGTTCACAGAACGCGTTTTCTGTGCCACCAAGACACTCCTAACCATCCATTAGACTTCCCAATCAGACTTGTATAACCATTCGTCATTTTTTGCTTGCGAAACGATAAAGCTTCGGAATAACGTTGCTACTTTGAGTGAAGAGATTCCTTTGTAACGCAGAGAAGAGCTTATGGCTGAAAATGAACTCCACGAGGAAGCTGGGGGACTTCTTTATGGCACTGGAATCGCAGATTAAGGAGTGAGATGCAGTCACAGACGTGAAAAAAAACGAGATTTTTCAATAAATTTTTTTTTATAGTGATGAGGTTTGTTTTACAAAAGTGGTTACACAGACTTTTTATGTTATATTACAACTTGATTTGTACAAATTTTCAAAGAAAAATATTGATTATTTGCAACAATATCGCCATCTTTGTCGGACCCCCTTCGGCATGTAGTACTTTGCGGTGACCATCATAAAATTTTACTGGATCATCGGAAATCAAAAAACCAAAAAAAATCATTAGTTTTATTATAAAGCTAGTCCTTGATCGAAGCTTTTTTTTAGTTAATAAAATGGCAGCTTTCGACAGACAACTTTCGATTTTCGACCAAAAAATCGGTCGTTTATTGTTAAAAAATATATAAATTTTCAAGAAAAATGAAAATCCTTCGATTAAGGACCAGCTTTTAATGATATCAATAAGCACACCAAATTTCATCAAAATCCATCGATTGATTTTTTAATTATAGCGGTCGCTGACTTGAAAAACATAGTTTCGAGAAAAACGCGCTTAAAGTTTTTCGATGTGGATACGGTATTATATGTTCGTAAAATTTTGAGCTCGATGGATGAAGCTAAACTTTTTTTTTATGTATTTTGATCCGCTGAATCCGAATATCACATTTTTTTGCCGAAAAGTCGAGCATTCAATTGTTCAAAGCCACTTGTTAAAACAATTTTTCAGAAAATTAAAGTTTCTCGGGATGAATTATTTTTTTTTAACATTTTGGGCAATTTTAAAACGAAAATGTTCTTTATAAAATATTGCTAGAGTTCATAATTTTTTAGTAATACATTTTTGAAAATGTCTGAAAGAGTTTTCCAATTTTACACTTGATTTGTGTATAGAATTACTAATTAAAAAATTACTTACATCGAATCATCAATTCCTGGCCCATACAATAGGGCTTCTGCCGATGTGGAAGCTTCGAAAATATCAATTTGTTGTTCTCTTTGAAGCATTCTGCCTTCCCGGGTATTATCGTTCGAAACATCATACTTCAAGAAAATGTAAAAAAAATCGATTTTTTGAAAATTCTGACTGCATCTCACCCCTGAATCGGTGGGCCATTTAGTGGGACATTTTTGAGTCGAAACTAAACGCGTTTTCCTGAAAACCACTGTCTCGTGAACCTCGTACAAGATAACTTAAAAACTATTCAATTGATTATTTCCAAAGTTCGCACACTTTTAGATAACATTATTACGGTCTATGTGAACCTAGATTTCCTTTAAAGTTATCTTAAAAAATTACTTATTTATTAACAAATACTATAGTGAACATATCGTGAAAAATAGAACATCTCCAACACGTACTATTTTTCGAATTCGCATTTTTCGTTGGATTTTTTAGGTTCACATTGAGCGTGTGGGTCTTAGAAATCTGAAACTTTTTGGGTCTGGTGATTCGGATTAATATACCAGATGCTAGTTTGTACGTCGTGGAACAGCCCAGGCGGTAACCGTCTGTGCAGCAAATGTCGTACAGCCGCTATTTCAGAATATTAAGAGAGAAAAAATTGGAAAATTAAAAAATATAATAATGTGCACATGAAATTTTAATTACCCAGAACGAATGGTATCGGCGCTAAAAAATCTTGAAAATTTGCTTCCCTTCGGCTGCCTAAAGGGATCTTCCCCCTCAATCAACAAAATATTGGAAATTACACACCCGGAAATAACGCCAGATTTTTGTTCACTTCTCTTTCATGCCAGATTTTTAGATGACCGCGTTAACACTCAATTCGAAATATACCGGAACCGTGGTTGGTCGATGAACATCCTTTGTTCATTCGCGATTCAATTCAATTCGAGAGATTCTCGTGAAGAAATCGGAAGTGGGAGAGGCGTAAAAAAATCTCGCATAAGGCGGTCATCCAGACTTTCTTTTAATTTTTAGGTTGGACTTTGGCGAGACTTCGCCACTTTATATTTTGATTCCACGGAATCTTTGGGAAAGCGGCACGAAGAAAATTATATGTAAAAAAAAAACAATTTTTTTAAAACAAGCTTTTATTTAATGTACTAAAAAGTAGAAAATAAGCTTTTTTACCAAGTTACCTATATGTGACTATAAATAAAAGCTTGTAGCGCTCAACTTTTTAAAGGTTTAATCAATTTGACTAATACAGTTTCATTAACCGTATTTAATTTGGTACAATAGTAATTAGAGAAATTATTATCACACGTTTATACTCAGTTTCAGGACTTTTATTTGAGAAATCTAAGGTTATTCTACAGTAAATTAAATACACTTGATATGTTAATGGATTTATGTAAATTAAAGATGATATGTCCACATTTTGAGCGCCCTAAGGTTTTTTTTATAGTCACATGAAGGTGACTTGATAGAAAAATTAATTTCTATTTCTTAGTAAATAAAATAACAGCTTGTTAAAAAAATGTTACATATAAATTATTTTCTATTTTTTTAATCTTTAATTAATTTTACTAGAACTCTGAATTTTTTGCAAAGAGGGATTAATCCTTCCAAACGAACCGGTGTTGTTATTGGTTGATTGCCAGGAGAAATTTTGGAGAACTGTGATAGGTGGCATCGATCATAGATGTTGATTCACCACCTACTGGGCCTTACCTTTTAACCTATTTTACCTATTGGACCCGTTTAACGATTGTGCGATCCGAGAGCACTTACAAGGAACATCACCTTGGTGTCTTCCTCCGATTTTGTTGAAACTTTTTTTATGTAAAAGAGTATCAAAAACTAAGAGACACGTATTTTTTTTATCGGCGGAAAAACGGTTTAAAGGGGTGAAACGCACCCTCTAAAATGGAGAGGTTTTTCTTTTTCCGTCGATAACGTTTTAACAGTACGAGATATTGAAAAAATTCAAATTGCAACAATGATTATTTTTTTGTGTACTATACATTGGAGATGAGAACGATAACGTTATCGACGGAAAACGAAAAACACCCCTATTTTCGAGGGTGCGTTTTGCCCGTTAAAACCGTTTTGCGCCAATTAAAAAAAAAAATACGTGTCTCTTAGTTTTTGATACTCTTCCACATAAAAAAGTTTCAACAAAATCGGAGGAGGACACTAAAGTGATGTTCCTTGTTAGAGCTAATTGATATGTTCTCGTGCACTTTCCATGTATTGTCACCTTTTGGTTGCATGTTTGCAAAATTTTAGAACTCTAAGTCGTCGGGAAGTGGGGGAAATATCGATTTTCCGTTTTGCATCTCACACCAAGTCAAGTTAAATAAAAGCTTGTAAAAACCCGAAAAAGTGTTCTTTTTTTCTTTTTGTATAGATGAGTGTGAGGAAACGTGATGATTTTTAAAAGCGCCGAGTAGTCGCCACTCCATGGCGAAAGTATTAACGAGAGTACCCTTAAAGATTGCGTACGTCCGTTTACCGGAAATGGCGGTAGATCTCTACGATCCTTCTCGCGGATGACGTCGCTGGTGAAAAAGCTATCAAAGCAATCGGCAGATGAGACGAGCGCACTTAGACTTCTCGGCACTGTGGTCATTGGCACTTCGTTCTCCCACTCCCCCGCGACGGAATAGCGGTTTTTGAGCAAACAGTCTAGTGCCACCGGACATAAAACTTCGGCCACGACGGATAAGTTTAACGTATACATGCAAAATGTAGGATGTGGAAAAACTGCGTGGCCGAAAGAAATAACCGGGCAAAGGGATAATCCTGAAAGCAAAGTGGACGGAGAGAGAAATATAGGGGCGAGGGTTGAAAAAGTTTTTCGAGAGGAGTCGCCGGATCACCGGGTCTCTCGTAGCCGTTGAAAAATTTTCGGTTCACTAGGTACCTACTCGTTCGCGGACCACCGGTCTATCTGGCCGGACCACCGCTTTCCCGTCCATTAGAATTCAACGTCCTGAATGCATGTTCCTTTGGAGTCGTCCTGCTATGACCAAGCGCCCAAAAATCGGCGTCTAGGCGGCTGGAGAGCCTTCGCGATACGTTTAATTCTTTACTCTCGATTCCGTCGCACCAGTGTACACATTAATCGCTCTTTCGCATATTCATGAACGAGGCTGAGCGAATCTTGCAGGCTGATGTCTGTTGGCGAAATGATAACCGAGGCGCCGAACACACTGCAAAAACTAGGCGTGCTTGACGTGTGTTCAAAGGATGTAGAAGTAACACAACATAAAGGCTAGACACGCGTTGCCATGTTGATTCTACACACTTGTGCATTTGGTAACACGTAATGCGTTAAAATTACACACGTGCGTGTGCCATTTTTACGCATTAAATTATTACACACCTTCGTAGCTGTCCCCATTAAGGCGTTACCCCCACTTGTAGCGCAAAAAAAGGCCTTTTTCATGAATTTTTTTAAAGACAACTACAAAACTTTTTTAATCGATCAATATACCATCTTAAAGAACACATCTTGAAGAACTTTCAGTAATTTTTTTATTGAAAAATATTACATTGTTTAGTGGCAAATGGCCGTCAATGAAATAATGTTTTTATATACACGGTTTGCGGTGACCAACATTGCGGCGAAGTGGATCATCTGAAGAAAAAAATGCGGATGGATTTAGTCAAATATAAGTATGAACTAGTCTTTAATCGAAGGATTTTAAAAAATATTCATTTTTCACAAAATGGCGGACAGTCAAAGTTAATGGTTCGATTTTAACGAAAAAAACGGCCGTGTTTTGGCTATAAAACGGCCATTTTTTTCGAAAAAAAATCGAACGATTAAAGACTACATTTTTATGTATTAAATAAGCCTGAAAAATTTCAAGAAGATCGGTTCATTAGTGTTCGAGTAATCTTGGTCACCGACTTCAGAAATGCCATTTTGAGAAAAACGCGTTTAAAGTTTCTCTTTCAACGCTCTTTCAACGCGGATTCTTCTCTTTCAACGCTCATATCTGAGTCAATTTTGTTCGGATCGACTTGAAATTTTCAGGACATATTCTCAGATACTTATACTTCAAAAAAATGCATTAAAAAAAATTGATGTTTTCTAAATCGCAAGTGGGGGTAACCCCTTAACGGGGACTTCGCGTTTCGACTGAGGGTTTCAGCGTGAAAAAAAAAAAAAATTTTGCGAATTTTTTTCATGTATATGGATAGAGTAAATTTATTAAAACCTTTTGTACATTGTTGAGTGTCATTTCAAGAACATTCCGTGAAATTTGTACGCGAAAATATCCACAAACAATCCGGTGACAAAGCTTTTCCAAGAACGCCTTTGGAAAAACACGATTCGCGGTGTTCACTGTATCTCAGCTAGAAATTATCTGAAACCAAGTACCATTAAAATTTAGTCAAAGTATGATCAAATCCTCCCCCCAACGGTCTTTGATAATTTTTTTTTCATTTCTAAATTTTTGGTGTTCCTGTAAAGTGAAAAGTGCTATTTTTCACGAAAAATTCCGCCATTTTGGGGGTGGAAAACCCCCCAAGGTAATTTCAGGGAATGTTCTTGAAATGACACTTAACAATGTACAAAAGGTTTCAATAAATTTACTCTATCCATATAGATGAAAAAAAATCGCAAAAAAGTGTTTTTTTTCTCACGCTGAAACCCCGACCCTCCCCTTAATAACACGCTGACTCGAACATATGCAAAGCGAGTAGAATCAACATACAAGACGCATATTTACATACAATGGACTAAACAATACACGTTGATAGCAACACACAAGCAAAAATAACACGGGAAATGGCAACACAGTTTAAGTGTGCTAATTGCGAGTTATTGATCATATGTTTTTTAAATCACCTTGGTTGCGGCATCACGTGAAACTCGTTAGTTGATTTGACATCGATTGATTAACCGGTTAATTGAAGACCACATTTGGTCTTAACTTTTTGTTTCATTTATAGATCATTTTTGAGTTTGTCACGTGGAAGAACCTGAAATTGAAATCTATTTTCCAAAACCTCGATAGCTGCATTGAATCTTTAGCGACGTATTTTTGTTTCGAGGCCATCACCGACAAGCAAATAGCGGCCGTCATCGTGGAGCTGTATGAGAACCTAGCCTATGCGGAGACAAGAAAAACAGTGACACCTCTCATACATACTACTGACAAGGAACATCCCTCAGGTTTTTCGTTTTTCGTCGATACCGTTTTAACGGTACGAGATATTAAGGCGGTCCTCTAGTTTCTCGGCTGTATTTTTACGGCTTTTTCAATCATTTTTTACGGGCAAAGCATCGAAATAATCAATCTCATTGTTTTTGCATAATCTTTATTAACATTTAAATAAGCTTTACAAATTTTTTTAAGTCAAAATATATAATAGAATAAAAGTTATAGTGGCCGACAGGAAGACATCAAGTAAAAGAGGTGCTTGACGGTGACCAAGATTGCGGCTGTTCTGCTTATCTGAAATCAAAAAACCAAACGGCATTTTAATCTTCATATTTAAGACTAGCGATTGAACTAGAGTGAATTCTAAATTACAAAAATTGACTTTTTTATACACTTTTGAAAATTACATTCTATTTTTTACTCATTTTTTCTTAAGTTTTTCGCTCGTACAAAAAAAAACTATCGAAGCAATCATGATAATCCCAGTTCAATCGCTGGCTTATAACATATTAAAGATGCTGTATAAATTTGAACAAGATCGGTGCAGTAGTTTCTGAAATATCGTGGTCACCGTTTCGAAAAATGGTGTTTCGAGAAAAACGCGTTTGAAAGTAAACCTACCTCGTATACCTGCTCCGTTCCAGGGCCGTAACTTGTGAACCACTTCGAATATCGAAAAATCCTTTGGCACACATTTTCTACACAAGTTGTTGATGTGATTTATGAAAAAAAAATCGATTTTTTCGACCCGAGAAACTAGAGGACCTTTAAAAAATTCAAATTGCAACAATGTTTATTTTTTTGTGCAGTACACATTGGAGATGAGAACGATAACGTTATCGACGAAAAACGGAACACACCCCTATTTTCGAGGGTTCGTTTCACCCCTTAAAAGCCTTTTTCTGCCGATAAAAAAATCCGTATCGCTTACTTTTCGGTGCTTTATAACATATCCAAATTTCAACAAAATCGAAGGGTGTCACCTGACGGATGTTCCTTGTGAGTAATATATAAGTACTGGTCGACTTTAATTCAAAAAGTGCATATATTTTGATGATAAGAAGCTTTTGTTATTCAATTATTATTCCAAGCATCCCATGTACATCCAGTACTACAAAAATAAGTGTGTTGTTTTTACACACTTTGAGTGTGTAAATGGCTGTAGATACTTTTTACACGTTTCAACGTGTGTAAGAAAATAACACGTAAGTGTGTTATTTCAACGAATCTATCCGTGTTATTTTTACACCGTTATTTTTCACACACGTTAAAACGTGTAAAAAATGTCTACAGCCATTTACACACCTAAAGTGTGTAAAGACAACACTTTTTGCCGTGCAGGCCCGTAAAGGAAAATAAATGTCTCGCCACTTGTGAGGCGAGCTGTCAGTGCGAGGGTAAAATTTTCATTCACGCTCGGGGCATTTGTCAGGTGCGATCGACGAAGAAATAGAGTGCCGAGAGTCAGTTTCGCGATAGGTCGAATAAACATTGCCTCGCATCCATCTGGTACCCTCATCAAAGCGCGTGTAGATACAACGTGAGGGAAGATGAGAGTGGAAAAGAAGCAGAGAAAGGACTGTTGGCCGCGGTTGTCTTATCTCTTTCGATAAGCGGCGGTCGACCAAATCTGCCAATGTCGTTATGACTCTCAGCACTTCTTTTCGGGATCAATCGGAAGGGAAGAACAACACCCGCACTACCCCTAGCACCCATGCCTGGCCGGGTAGCATCGATCGAAACGTTATCGGATGGCGGCATTCGCAGCATACTCACTTTTACTAGCGTTAACATTGCTCAAAAATATTCTACACACTGTCAGATGTAAACAAAAATATGGGAAAGATCTGGCGGCATGATCAATAAACAATTACGAGAAGTAGCGAAAACATTGTGACAATTTGCACGGAAGTCAGGCTGTTGCCATCGGCTTATTTTCTTCAGGCTCATCCACGGTAAAATTACCAGTCCACGAATGATAGTTGTTCCAGAGTTGTTGCATCTTCTTTAATGAGGACGAGTGGCGGCGTAGCTCGAGGCGCTCGAAGCAAAGGCCTGGCAAGCCTTTCTCACTTTATACAGCGCAATTCCAAGTTTCCATTGTGGTCGACTGAGAACAGCTTGTCGGAATGTTCGACCGTGAATGGAGGAAAGACAGACGTAGATTGAGAGCGAAGTAAAATGGGGGGAATTCTCGAGTGAGAGTACGAAATGACAGGAATAGTTTTCCAAAAGCCTTTTCTTCAATTTACCAATATATGTATGTTTACCGGAAATGTATAAAATACAGGCATTATATATATCGTGGGTGAAAAAAGTATTTGTACATCTCACACGAAACTTTTGTTAATTTGCCTTTGATTGTTGGTTCGTGTTGGCCCAAGATTTTTGCAAACAACCACCATGTACATTTAGGATGAGCTATCGAACGCAGAAACTCAATAAAGCATTTAATTTTTTTCGTAGGATAATTTGAAAGACGTCGTGTACAAATGTTTTTTTTTACCCACTGTAATTCCTGGGCTTTATATAAAATGCCAAGCTGATTTAGGAAAAGTGTGAAATATTTTATTAATACATATAACTCCTAGGAGATGCATACAAGTTTTAGGTATTTTACAAACTTGCTAATGGGTTTAAGGAAGTGTACGAAAGGGATAAACGCCGATGAGTTTGTTTGGGTTTGTTTGGCCCAAACGAACAAACCGAAACACACAAATATTTTGATGAAGCACAACCTTTCTTGCAACTCCACTTTTTGAATCCTTGGCCGGTCCCAGTTGATTGTAAACCCAAACAAACCCAAACTTCGTCGAGTGGTCTGGATAAACAAGTATGGACCTGAGGTCACCGTCGGGCTGCGACTTAAAATGTATCAAGTCGACCTGGCACCGGGAGTTGATCGCGTTGTTTACAAAATACCAAAGAGTATTGTTTACACAACACTAAAGAGACCCACGCTGCCGGTGCCTCTCCTCCCTTTCATCGCATACCTTGCAATCACTGCTATCCCGAATTTTAGACATTTCCGATTACTACTTCGGAAATATATACAATTCCTGGGACTTGTTTGAAGTCTGATTTGTTTAAAATATATCCTGAGCATTTTAGGTAGTATTTATATTTTCTAGGAATTGTATATAATACCGAGCTTAAGGCGGTCCTCTAGTTTCTCGGCTGTTTTTTTACGGCTTTTTCAATAATTTTTTACGGGCAAAGCATCGTAATAATCAATCTCATTGTTTTTGCATAATCTTTATTAACATTTAAATAAGCTTTACAAATTTTTTGAAGTCAAAATATATAATAGAATAAAAGTTATAGTGGCCGACAGGAAGACATCAAGTAAAAGAGGTGCTTGCCGGTGACCAAGATTGCGGCTGTTCTGCTTATCTGAAATCAAAAAACCAAACGGCATTTTAATCTTCATATTTAAGACTAGCGATTGAACTAGAGTGAATTCTAAATTACAAAAATTGACTTTTTTATACACTTTTGAAAATTACATTCTATTTTTTACTCATTTTTTCTTAACATTTTCGCTCGTACAAAAAAAACTATCGAAGCAATCATGATAATCCTAGTTTAATCGCTGGCTTGTAACATATTAAAGATGCTGTATAAATTTGAACAAGATCGGTGCAGTAGTTTCTGAAATATCGTGGTCACCGTTTCGAAAAATGGTGTTTCGAGAAAAACGCGTTTCAAAGTTCGCGCATGTGATTTATACTAAAAATTTCATCTCACCGTCAATCTGCTATGCCTGGACCATACAATAGGCCTTCCTCTTCTTCTTGGAAGTCGCGCAGAGCTGCTCCATCTTCCCTTTTCGCAATTCGGGCCTGTTTTACATCACTCGTGCGCCTTTCTGAACGGTCGATCCGAGAGCTATCACGCTGTTGAACATATCCTTTAGCTTGTGGGCCGATTTTCACTCCCATGGTTTCCAAAGTCTTCAGGATAGATTTGAATCCTTCGTTGAAGATTATGACAGCCAGAAACGTGGCGATTTCAACCACTTTTGGCCCAGAATGAAGGTGCTTCGGAGCAAAAGTCCAGATTAACGAATTGAGCGACTCGTTATTATTTTGAGTTTCCCCTCCCAGGCATCTGCTTAACAATTCTTCTTTGGGTAAATCCTCATAAATTGGCTTTATAACTTTTTGAACTGCTTCAGAAAGAGGCGGTTTATTGTGTTTGAATTGCTCAGCCTCTCCGAGAAGCTCATAGCTGCTCCCTTCCAGGGCCGTAACTTGTGAACCACTTCGAATATCGAAAAATCCTTTGGCACACATTTTCTACACATGTCGTAGATGTGATTTATGAAGAAAAAAAATCGATTTTTTCGACCCGAGAAACTAGCGGACCGCCTTAATACATTTCCGTGTATATCAACATATACACTAGGGTAGCACAAATTTGAACTCTATTTTTTTCCCTTTTTCTCACCACCCAATTATCTTCTGTAAAGAAAAAAAAAATTGTCGCCGAAGCTGCGAGCGATCAAACAATATTTAGAGGTCGCTCATCAAGTCTCCCAAAAATCAAATTTTCATTAAAAAAATGATTTTTCTTTCATCCACTTCTCATCCATGAATTTTACACTTTATAATTTTTAAATTAACCTCGCGAAAGCTCTCACCGGTCAATGAACATTTAGTGGTCGCTCAAGGTTTACAAAATTTATCATTTCCGCCAAAAAATAGATCTCGCATGCTTTATAATTGAGGCATACAAACAAAATAAACAGCGAAGTGTTACATTTTCTGAATGATTCATTATATCAATTTGTTACAACCACCAATTCGACGAAATGTGTTATAATGTATTATTATGTATTATTGTATTATCGCATCGCTCGTCACAGAGTACAGCTACGACTGGTCCGCAGTTTGACTAACAAGACCATCTGTGGGACGCATGACGATGCGCGGAAAACAGCTACCATTTCACGTTTACGAATAAAACGACCGATAATTTTATTTACGGACGAGAGCTTCAAAGAATTATTTTCTGAGAACAAAAATTATAATTCTTGGGTTAAAAGTGTGAGGTAAATTTGAAAAATCTGTTTCTAAAGAAAAAAAGATTAATTGTTTTGAAAATTTTACAAAGCGTCAAACTTATGAGTGAGAGGAGTAAAAAAAAATGCGCGAAAATTGGAAATTTCGAAACTTTTGAGCGACCACTAACTATTCATTGGCCAGCTTCAGCTTTTACGAGGTTAATTAAATAATTATAAACCATGGGTGAGTCAAATTCATTGGTGAGAAGTGGACGGAAAACAATCGATTTTTCAACGAAATTTTGCATTTTTGGGAGGCTTGAGCGACCTTCGAATATTTCTTGACCGCTCGCAGCTTTCGCGACAATTTTGTTTTTTCTCTAAAGAAGCTAATTGGATGGTGAGAAAACGGGAAAAAAATAGAGCTCAAATTTGTGCTACCCTAGTATACACATATTTACGTGCGCGGTATCGAGAAAAAAATCAGCCCAGTTGAGTTTTCTTACTGCTTTTTACGCCAACTGATACCGGTCCGAAATGACTGACCCAAATGGACAAAAACGTTGCGAACTAATTACGAATCAAGGCATCAGCTAATAGGGTTCGCCTCACAATCTATGACCCAGTGAGAGGGGGACGGGGGAATGAAATGCAGGGAATGGCAGAGCGATGCAGTCGATGGTAACCGAGGAAACCGTCCCTTGCTATCCGTTTTATTGCGCTGACTGACTACAGAACACAGAAACGTAAAGTGCATTTCGATAATTTCGTAACGATTTCCATTGGCCTCTTAATCGCTTTTACTCGAATGAGGATTTCGCTCACACGTGCATTACTCGTTCTATAATGTATATACAGTTATACGCGTCGGGTAACATGCTTATAGAGACTGCTAGTGGACAAAAAGCACCATCCACATGAGGTAAATAAGTAACACAATCGACTTTACGTTCTTCTATCTGTGTTCCATCCATACACGGACTGTTTCAATTTAAGAGGCCAGTCCACTTTGAAAATTTCAAAAAATCGTTTTTTTTTTACTGTTTTTGAAAGTACGTACATTCAGAAATATTGTGTCAAAATTTAATGATAATCCGAGCTCTCTAAGTATTTTTTTTTTACCTGAACGTCAGGACCCCATTTCGTCTACCTGAGCGTATAGCGCGCTCGGCCGACCCATCGTATAAACGTCAAACGCGTTTGTCTCGAAAAAACGTTTTCAAAATCTAGCTCCATCGTATCTCTAAAACTAATAAACCGATTCTCTAGAAATTTGTACCACATATTGTAAACATGATTCGCAACAAGGCGACCCTCGATGGTTTTCAAATTTTGATTTTTTCTCTTTTTTTGCGAAAAACTGCGTTTAAAAAAACTTTTTTCGTTTTTCATCTGCCATTTTTTTATTTTTTGATAAAGCTTTATATCCGAGGGTCATTTTGTAGCTGGTATCATACTGAATCTAATGGACTTTGATTTTTTTGTTTCGGACAAGCCGTTGCCGAGTTGTGATGGAGCTACCTAGCCCACCCATTTTTGAGGTGTTACGTTAAACTATAGTTTTTGTACTTAAAAATGAATAAAAATGAATTAAACATTTTTCTAAAATGTATTTCGAAACTTTATTCATCAAGCCCAACAACTTTTATATTCATATATTTTATAAAATCTTCAAAAAGAAATCGCGAAAATAGCCTTTTTTCGTGACTCCAAAGTGGACTGGCCCCTTTATTGCACGGCTCAAATAAACCATGCGAATGCAGTCGGATCGAGAAACGATTCCTATAAAAGATTTATGGGGTTGAAGTGCACAGTCCGGGGTCCGCTTAACATTTTTTTCGACGCGTTGACGAAATGGGACTATACACTTTTTTCCAGAATATAGTGGTTTTGGAACTAAACTAGCGGGAAAAATGTACCTTTCCGAAATTTAGTAAAAGGGAGATATGACGCTTCAAGAATTTTGAATTACCGCCTGCCTCGCGCAGTAGCCTGCATTGTAGCCTATCGGGGTTGCGAGAGGGGGCACGAAATCCTTGTTCGGGAGAAAAAAATAATTCGAAGGACTAAATTCGTGAATATGCACGAGAATTTTTTTTTGACAACTCGGAAAATTGAAATGACAAAATGGGTAAATGTGACGGCGACAAGCATTTTTATCGGCTGGTATTACCACGGTTAAGGGGTCTTCTCATTTTAGACGCTGAAAAAGGCTATTTTAATGATTTTTTTTATAGGTTTATATTATAGATATTGATATAAAAGTTGTTACACTTAATAAATACACTTTCGAAATAAATTTTTTTTTTATGTATTCATTTAAGTCACTATTTATCGGCGAAAATGGTAGTTAAAAAATGCCCTAAAAAAATTGTAGATCTGCGCTGTTGATGAAATCTCGGAGATGGATCATCCGAAACAAAAAAATCAAACGGTTTTAGATTCAGTATGTTAATGGCTATAGTGCATATCATACGATTTTTGATATATGCAAAAATAAGAAAATGGCGGACATTTTTCGAAAAAAAAACCACTACAAAAAAACGTGCTTTTTTCACCGTTTTTGACAACAAAAAATAGTAAAAATCACAATCTTAAAAAGTCCTTCACATGCGCTATAGCCATAGTTGTAAAGAATATGTCGGTTCGGTAGTTTCGAAGACTTTATCAACAAGCCGTCGAAAAACGTTGTTTCCGGAAAAACGCGTTTAAAACTTGTTTGGGTTACATATATACATTGAAAACATTTTTTAAATATATTTTGCAAGTGTATTTATTAATTGTACCAACTTTGATATCAATATCTATAATATAAACCTATCAAATAATTCACGAAACCAGCCTTTTTTAGCGTCTAAAGTGAGAAGACCCCTTAAAAGTGCGTGCCAAATTACCGATCTTATCCTATGGTGATTTTACACGCGTTCTATTCTGTCGGACAGCGGTAGACAATCATATAATCTCGGGACAAAATCCTTTCCTCGATAAAGGGCTTCCAACCTGTTGAAATTTTTGAAAATATCGATTTTTAGTTGTCGACGCATTCTCAAAATATAACATTTAGAAAATATTATCTGAAAATGTGCCGTCGATGTGTTAAAAGTTGGGGGAGTTATGGGGGCGCTGATTGATAGGTCCTGCGAACCGGCGAAATTTACAGGGGTTTTTTTCTCAAAATGACTTTTTAAAAATCTGTGAACACATCTTAAAAATCACTACACCGATAAACTTCAAATTTTACTTGAATGAAAGAATATTCTGTTCAATGCATTATTTTTTTATCAACGTAAATAGAACGCTTTTTCACCGAATATCGATACTTTCAATTTGGATCCCGGCGATTTTTGCAAAAATAAATAGTTTATTAAATCCTTCGTCCAAGCCCTATATAATTTCATGCAAAAACTAAATGCGTTTGAGTTTTTCATTTCGGATGATTTGGTTCCGAGCCGTGGTGGTCGGCGCGAAGGACGTTTTTCAAACGGCGATCTGCACAAACCATTGTATTTACGACAATTATAAATATTTTTCAACACAGGAATTGTAAAAGATACTTAAAAATGCACTTTCCAATATAAACAATTAAAAAATGAAATCCCGACACGTTTTTCTAGAAAATATTACGAAAATCCGTTTTTTTCGGCCACGAGCTAAGTGTAACCCTCTAATCCAATGCGAACATAGTAAATTTACCGTAGTGGATAATATCCTTTGCATCTTGCTCATCGATGAAATAACATGTGCTGGAATTCGCTCAATTTCCAAAAAGATAAGGTCCATAATGTTACTCGTCCTCGAAATCCTGATTTTACTCGTTAGATTCGTTTTAAAATCTACTTTTCAAGCAAATGAAAATCATAGAGTTCTATTTGAAGCAATGGACGTGGGAGCGAGATCTCATAAAGAGGTCGACGTTTTTTTGTCCTAATCGAATATTCTCATCGAAACCATTAAACTTTCATACGTACAGTTAATTTATCCGACTTCAATTTTGTGATTTACTTGGGGTGTCCAATTAGAATGAAACCCAGAACTTGCTGTAACATCAAGCATATATTACACAGCCGTAAAAAGTCCAGCTGGTCGTCGAAGTAGTCGTTCCTTTTCTAAGCTTGTAACCCTGGCTCTCTCTCTCTATTCCGCTCGATTTTACGGCATGAAACGAATCTACGAGCGAATCAGAGAGCCCAGGATTCGCCACGCGCAGGCTATTTATTTTCCCTAGTAGCAAGGGAGAAAAGAAGCGTTCGTCGATTTTGAACGTAAATAAGGGAGAAAAAAACCCTATCGCGATTTCCCACCAGGAGAGAATAAATTTTATTGGCCACGCAGGTGGTATAGATACACATGAGACATTCCATGTAGACTACCCCATTTTTTTTTATGTGGCCAAAAACGACTCATAATTTTTTTCCAAAGTGGCAATACTTGTCGTGTAAAGTGACGTACTTGAGAATCTAATAATAATTATTATTAATGTTACGTCGCGTTTACGGATGTAACAGGCTTTTTTCAATAGCAAGTTCCCACAATTGTATTCCGAGGCCTCTTTTCCGAATGATACATTTTAGGTGTACGAATAAGTTCTCGGCCTGAGAATAAAAAAACAGCTGCATTGAATGTTTTAACGGAAAAAAATTCCCCCCAGGTCTGGTGTCATATAATACGAACAGTAGACTATTTGTCTGCACCAACAGCTCAACATAACCTCAAAATATGCATCGTCAACACAGTGAGAAAAATGAGTTGCAATAATGCGCATATTAGGCACTGTGTGCTATTCGAGTTCGGAACAAAAAAAATACTTCCGAGGCTAAGGAGATGATTTGTGAGGCATTAGGAAGATGTCGCATCCATCAGTGCCGTGAATAAGTGGTTTTATAGGTTCCGGAGTGGAAATTTCGACCTCGAGGACGGCGAGAGAGCAGGACGACAAAAAAAAAGGGGAGACCAGGATTTGTAGCATTTGCTGGACGAAGATCCTCGCCAACCGCAATCGAAGCTTGCTACTACTTAAGGGAAGGTTCTGCCTTGTTGGGCCAAAAAATGTTCGGTTTTTCACCAATTTTTAATGCGCAAAGTATTAAATATAGAATGTTGATATTTGGTATGTTGACTAAGCGATCTTTATTGAACATCAAAATATTTTTTATAGTTTGACAAAACATGGTGGTGGGAGTGGGAGGTGCCACGTTTGTCGGTGCGCGGGCGATGACATTCTTCGCTTGCGGAAATCCCAAGTCCCGGACAGGTGATCTGAAGCAAAAAAATCAATCATATTTCTACTTTGTACAATATTGTGTATAAGTTGACCTAGAATCAAGAAGAAAAGTTGAAAAATAAAAAAATAATGAGCAGAAAACTGCGAAAATGTTTGAAAAAAAAACAAACTTGCTTTCGATTGCTCACCATTTTGTTATTTTTCAAATTTTATTTTTGATTCTAGGTCAACTTATACATAATATTGTACACAGTAAAAATATGTTTGATTTTTTTGCTTTAGATCACCTGTCCGGGACTTAGGACTTCCGCAAGCGAGGAATGTCATCGCCCGCGCACCGACATACGTGGCTCCTCCCACTCGCACCGCCATGTTTTGACAAACTTTGAAAAATATTTTGATGTTCAATAAATTCCGCTTAGTTAACATACCAAATATCAACATTCTATATTCAATACTTTTCGCATAAAAAATTGGTAAAAAATCGAACAATTTTTGGCCCAACAAGGCAGAACCTTCCCTTAAGAAGTCAACCCAACAAGCCATTTTCGTTCAAAAAAGCTCGGAAAGATTCAAAACGACCTTACACAGGAATAGGAGCTAGGCTGGTCATATTGCTGCATGACATTGCAATCCCACACAATAGTCCAGTAAAAGAGACGAAAACCCAGCAGTTTCTAGCATAGAATATGAATTTTTGACTGGAGGAATTTTTGACTTGACCCCAATAAAATGTTGCCCCTCAACTTGCCCCAACCCTAAGAAATAGGGGTTGAAAACTTAAAAATCGCCGTATCTCGATAATTAATAGATCGATCAAAAAAGTTTTCAAACAAAAGTTGTTTGGAATAATAAAATTCGTATAAAGTTACCTGACGTCCAACCCCCTGTCTTTGAAAACAGCGGCACAAAAACGATTCGAAAACTCGGGGTTGATGCTATTTTCAAAGATAGGGAATTGGACGTCAGATAACTTTATACGTATTTTATTATTCCAAACAACTTTTGTTTGAAACATTTTTCGATCAGGCTATTAATTATCGATAAACAGCGATTTTTAAGTTTTCAACCCCTATTTCTTAGGGATGGGGAGAGTTGAGGGGCAACATTTTATCGGGGTTACTTTCAGTCTGCAATATTCAACAATGTAAAAGTAATGGTTTCTATAAAATATATTTATGTACATCTTTTTGAGCTTCATGAAATAACGCTTTAAACGTATGGAACATTTTTTAAATTCATTTTATTACATTTATCTATCCCTGGCAGCAACATCCGCATAGCCCCTCGAAAAAAGGGATGTCAGCATCGTCGATGTTATTTCTGAGTAGAATTATTTAAAACACAAAACCAAACAGATTTGAGCTCAGTATGGTTGTCGCTACTGTCCGAACTAGAGTTATTAATTTTCATGCAAAAATAACAAAATGGCGGACGTTAAAAAAAAGTCTCAAAAAATAAGACTTTTTTGAGTGATGTTTCATTTAAAAAAAAGTACTTAAAATCAAAGTTTTTCAAATAATTCTAGTTCCAGCAGTAGCCATGAATGTGACGAGTATGTAGTTAAAATTTCGTCCCGATCAGTTGAGTAGATCCGGTAAAAAAATCAACGAAAAAAAAAGTGGTTTTGAGAAAAAAAGTGTTCAAAGTTCGCGCTCGAGTAAAATCACGCCGGAGAGCGCGCTCAAATAAACTCGAAAAATAATACTCAGACCGCTCCGATCTTTATAAAATTTCTACACAATACTTTCGAAGTAGTCTATTTTCAAAAGCCATTCAAAAAAATCGATTTTTTGAAGTTGATAAAGTGGTATGATCCCTTAAACTACACGCAGTTCTGGTAAAGCCGTCTGTTGAAAACAGCGAGAACTTATTCAACATCCTAATATATTGTAGGCGAATAAATGAGAGTACATCATTTTCGAATCTCTCGTGGTGTTAAAATGTGCAAATTATTATTTTCCAAAGTAAATTCGCGTGATTTTTTTAGACAGTGCAGTTTGCAACTTGATTTGTCCGAAGTGCAAGTGCATAGGTAGATTCTATCCAGGTCTGTATAGCAAGCTCGAACTTGACGAGAGCCGATTATATATTACGAGGCTCTATTGACCAACTCGAGTATTCATTCAAAGGTCTATCTCTATGGCCGATCTAATTGATTGCCCGCATCCTAAGTCAACCCTAAGCGACCAATGATACCTTCGTGCGTGCTTGCGATGTGACTATACGACTGATCAAGATATTATACGTTCCCGGGTCACGTTTCTCTACCCTCTAATTACCATAGCCTATTTGCCGTTGTAGAAACGAGGCCGAAGCCTTCCAAAATTCATACGAAGACCAGTTACCATGTTACTGCCAACGAATCATTTGACGACTATACCAAACGTGTACGATACATTCGAGATATGACAGTTTCACGTTTTGTCCACGGGATCAAAGGGATACCGAGTGACCTGATTCCAGAGATACTCGAACAACGGACCCAATGAAATCTCGTTTTTAAATATGAATGACTTCCTTTTTTCTGGGTCAATCTTTTTCGCGAAACGGCACAGTCACGCGGAAAAAGAGACATGGCGAGTGTGGGCGGTCGCTGGAGATTTTTCCATCGTTTTTTTTTTCGGCCTAAATAA